>CM075938.1:32912052-33164947 GCA_038030265.1 Corythucha ciliata
CGAATGTTCAATATGGTTCAATGCGTTTCTTGATAAAAGGTTTTGATGTAACATTTTTGGCCAACAGGGTGGTGACAGATTGATACTCCAAACTGGAACTTATTGTTAGACTTCCCATGGGTATTAGTCTCAGAGTTGACAAGCCCGTGGCAACACAAGTTTTGTAAGTTAAAGAATGATAATAAATTCGATACGTGATTCATTCCACATTCGTTTTTGACCAGAATTCACGTTGTTATTATTCCTGATCTCTAACTCTTGTTGCTCAAATTACTCAAGTTTCACACTCAAATGCACGCATTCAACGGTTTATCCTACAACATTGAATGGAACAGGCGGAATTAACTGGTGCCCCAACTGTTGGTTCAATTATTTGTTGTGTTGAACAGGGCATGGCTCATATATGTATGTTCGATAAACAAGCGATGCGAACTTATTACCCTGAGGATTAAGAACTCTGGGTAAAGAGAAATACAGATGTTCCACCCCTCATGTTTGGAGTGTTACTTTACTTATGAAGATTCAAGATTCCAGATAAACCACGCTCAGGGCCGTATTCAGAGACCTTCCTTAACGAGCCCTTAACTTAAGATAAGTGAAGGAAGCAATAAGGCCCACTTAAAATTCGTATTCAGAGACAGATTTAAGGAGCCCTTAAGGTTTCTTTTAGTCAAAGGGAGCCTTCGGTGATATGACGTGATAAGACTACTTTTTGATATGGCTGTACCATTAAACTCGTTGATTCGTCTCTCAAGTTTCAAATGTTTTTGGATGAATTATTATACTGCTAAGCTCTATTAAGTGTGAAATGTGAAAATGACGTTGTCCTTCGTGCCTTTATAATGTGTTGGGTATCGGAAAATACGCCTTGCAGTGAAAATCCAACAAACATGGCAAGGGAATAGACGTAAAATGGTAAACTTGAGGTGGAACATGTTAGTTTGCATGAACACGCTCAATAAAGTTGAACTGGATCAATAATTATTAAAGGTAAGGTATAAAAACACACGGCGTTTGAAGTATAAAAAGCAGAATAAAATTATATCCTCCCACACAGGTGCGAGTGAATAGCACGTTAAGAAAAGTGATTTGCAATAAAGGCTGCTCTGATTGCTCTACCATCAGGTCTGTCCGGAACAGTTTCTACATTCGACGAATCCTCTTCATCTTCGCATTCAACCAATTCCTCGTCATAGAAATCACGGTCTTCTGACAAGCCTATGTTGTGAAGAATGGCGCAGGCAACTACGATTCGAACGGTGGTACTCAATTTCGTTTGTAATTTCCTCGAGAGACAGGCAAATTTTCGTTTCCAAACGCCGAAAAGTCTTTCCACGGTGACCCTTGTCCTAATGTGAGATTTGTTATATCTGTTTTCTGAAGGCGTCGTCGGGTTTAATACTGGAGTGAAGAGGTATCGTTTTTGGGCGTAACCGCTATCGCCTAGGAGGATACCTTGCCTCTGGTTATTTTCAAATGCAGTGGCGATCGAGCTATTTTCGAATATGCGGCTGTCGTGTGCCGAACCAGGCCACCTGGCGACAATGTCCAGAATTTCCATTCGTGGGCCGCAGACGACCTGGACGTTTAGCGACATCCAGCCCTTCCTATTTCTGTAGTGCTCACCTCCATCGCCGCCCGGACTTTTGATGGCTATGTGAGTGCAGTCTATGCATCCTACAACTCCGGGGAAGTTCCCCATGTTATAAAACAGGCGACTGTACCTCCCGACTGTCTCTCCCTCAGGAAATTTGACGTAACGCCTTATGTGCCCAACTAAACATTCGGAAACTTCTTTAATGATTCTGGACACCGATGGCTGACTTACAGATCGTAAATCACCACATACAATCTGCACAAGAAAAAAAATAGCAATGAGCCACGCATTTTCAGCACTACGATCAGTTTTCAAGCATGTACAACACAAAAGGCGAATCGTTAGTTGGAACGTGTACTACTACACTACAACAATACTACCATACCATGAAAAGGACAGGATATGGAATAGAATGCGACGTCTGGAGCTCTTACCCCTTCTAGGAACTTCTTACAAGGTTGACTTGGGGGGGGGGGGAATGGCAAAATTGTTCATTTGTAATATACGGCACTTGAGACCCTGTTCTGTAATATAGTGTTTCTAGAAATACCCTTTTCCACCCGTCCACGACAAATTGAGTCAATGTCGTATTTGAGTCGTCTCAAATATATCTGCGGAACGACGAAACCCTTAAAGCCGCCTTCACATAATGTGAACTGTCAAAGCTCAGGTTTTGAGCTGAATCCAATAAAATATTAGGAATCCCAGCGTGCGTTGCTCTTTGATTGGCCTCAGCTCAACGCCTTGGTTGTCGCAGCACGCACCTGAAGCCGCCTTAAGGGCTATTTTCTCAACTTAGCAGTGCACTCGCAATCAGAGAAGGATCAATGGGAGGGGGAGCGCACGGGAACTTTCAGAAAGAAAGTGATATTTTAAGTTTTGATTCGAGCCGCAAGCGGTTCATGAGTCCTAACAGTTCGGTTCACAAGTCGAAGCTGGAAATTCGCGACACCGTCGATAGCGACACAATCGCCGAAGTTATTTCGGGAGCGAATAGGCATTACATGCTTGATGGCGATTCCATGGTCCCAGTAGTGTCAGGTACGTCATTTCTTTATTTCCAGGTTGGCCTTCCTTGGCGCAAGAGATTTGGATTTGTCCTTTTTAGCAGGAATAGATTCACCACAACATGAGGTGGAATTGGAGGACGACGACGACGAACCACGTCGAAAACGGCCACGAGGGGCACGAGGTGAGGATCAAAATTACATATTTCATTGAACCTTTCTTCGTTAGCATATTTAACGATTGCACAGGCTCGGGGTTGCACAGTGCATTTATATTGCACCACAAAAGGGTTTAATGTAATCTGTTTTCAAGTTATAAGCCCATTGTAATACCAATTTGTTTAGGTAACGTCAACATGAAGGAGAGGCTGGCGAAGGAGTCAGAACTTCGCTGCCAAAAAATAACGTTACAAATTGATGTGATTAAAGAAGAGCTGGCAATGGCCAGGGAGCGGCATGCCCTTCAAACTGCGAACTTGGCCATCGAGAAAGAAATTCTTGAGATGAGACTTCAAGCGGCCAAAGATTTAATGGGGGGAGAATGAAGGCCTCAATAAAATAAAATGTTCCACCTAAAAAATATTAAATAATAATGTTTTCTTTAGCAGTAGTCCTGACTGATCCAAACGCAATATTCCACGGGGCACTGGAACTGGAGTCAGGTCAGTTAGATGATCTGGCTTCTGGAACTTTTCAAAACCGCCACACCCCGCCCACCGAAAATAAATAGTTGTTCTGCGCATATCATCATCTTCCCTATATTTGAGCGCGTTCAAATTTCGCAGCGCAGAGGAGGTTATTACCAGCCTTCTGCCAAAAGTATTTCAAGCTAGGAATTATAAGGTACCTAATGAAACGAAAGGGCTGCATGCGTTTATTGACACGTGGGAGGACAAAAATGTCTGTTCTGCACATCAAAGGTACACGTACACAAGGGAAGATTACGAATTGGAACATCACACAACAGACGGTTCAGGTTCAGACAACATTTTAACAACAACCCATAACAAAGGCGCACATACATGACAAACCGTGGGAGGACATTTAACTGACCTGAAAATTCCCTGTCGCGAAAAACCTTAAAGAAATTAATATCTTTGCTAGAGGAGAAAGTGGCAGTCCTTTGCGATGAGAACAGTCAGGCAAAATTCTTTCGATAATGTTACGGACCGTCATTTTATTGAAGCGATAACGCTTCCGAAACTGTTCTTCACTCAAATTGTAAAACGGGGCTTCCTCAAAGCCTCGTATATAATTTTTTGGAACACAAATTTCGTCGACGACACGAATAAATTCGATAAATTCTTCTGTATCTGACATGATGACACACTGTGAAGACTGTAAGGAGACCTTAAAGTTGGTCTCGAGCTCCTTTAAAAATTCACCCACTATAACCAGCAAATAGATTTCCTTTAAGGAAGCGATAAGTTGAGGTGGTTCTATGAATACCACATTTCTGATGGCTAAGGATCTCTTAAGCAGGCTTTAAGTCAAGGAGGGTAAGGTGCGTTTCTGAATACGAAATATCGCGCAAAGGAGACCTTAAGTTAAGGCCTCTTTAAGGAAGGTCTATGAATACGGCCCTCAGTCAACAAAACATTAACGTCGTGTGCAGGAAGAGTTATCTTATACACGTTATAGGGGAAAACTTAATATATGGGAAGAAAGTATAAAATGAGAAAGCCGGTGTGAAGGGAAAAATACCGCCTAAACTCTTTAGTTCATCTCTCACCATACACAAAAAACCAAACTGTTCTTCTCCTCTTAAAGTCAAAAGGGCGGCCAACTACACTACAATACTGGCGTGTGTTGCACTAAATCTCCTTACAGAAACCTACTTTTGCTAAGCTGAACCACCCTCAGGGAAAAGAGGTGGACTTGTAGACGGTGGGAGGGATGACAAAGAAAGGAATCTCTTTTGAAACCATAGAAATGACCGTGTAAGTTATTCACGTTTTGTTCCGTGTATACGAGGCATTGTTCCTGAACTCTGGACAAATAATAATATCCCACAATTTCATTCTTGCTCTTGTTGTCGTGAGATTATTTTTATTTCTGGTACTACTTGAGAATTTTGAAGTGCCGCAAGAAAAAAAGGGGCAAGCGAAGGGGATTTTTTATGGCAAGTTATTTTTTTCAGAACCTAGCCTATTTACGGGTGGATATTTTCTTATAAAAGAACGATTTATGTCTGAAAGATGTGCAATCCAATAATCCGATGGATTTTTTTCTTTACGAGGAACTCATCCATTTAATTCACTCGAAGTTGAAGCGAGAAAGAAAGTAAAGTAATAGGAAAATATTCGTCGATGGGGCTTACCGAGTTGTATAAGAATGATGAGAACCTCACATCAAACAAGAAAGAAAACATAGAAAATTGACGTCCGCTTATTTCGTTTACGTTGCTCGTTTCTCTTTAAAAATTCGATGATTCCCGGAAAGTATGAGTGGGTTTGAAATAAATTATGTGATCCATGTTTTATTTAATGAAAGAGTGTTTTGGGTCTTCACGCTCTTGGATGAGGCAAGCTCAAGGGCTGACTATAAGGCAGTACAATTTTGGAGAACGCCTTAACAATGAAAACGACAGGAACTTTACCCGAGTAATGGCTCTTAATACTACCAAGTGCTCTACGTGACAACCATTGAAATTAAACTTTGTTTGATAAGGACGCGGCAGAAATCCGTAGAGGGAAGAGGGTTGCTGACGAACAGACATGAGAGGACAATTATTACATATTATTATTTTATGTCTATAAAGAAGACATCATCAGTACATATAGTCATTCTATCTTCCAAGCTCCTGTGTATGTTTATTCTTTTCAAGTGAGGTAAACCTATACAAGTAGAGAGAGAGAGAGTGAGAGTGAGTGAGCGAGGGACAGAGTGAGAGCGTGTTTAGAAAACAAGGTGAAAGGGTTCAGAAGACAAGGAAGATAGTCTCAGCAAGTTTATGAAATAAACTCGAGGTTGAACACGTACGTTAACTAACCATTAAATTGATACGAATCTAAATCGTCCCCCGTGGCTTACAGTCCTTTCGCTCTTTCGCCCCGTAGCCTTCGGGGCGCCTGGCTCTCTTAAAGTTCGGAGAACAAACTTTATACCCCTCCAGTTTTGAGAAAGTGTAAAATTCAAGTTTTCATAATGATAGTGGGACTTTGGGTGAGGGGTTTCGTGGTACGACGGCGTAAAAGAAATAATTTCATCTTTATCTACGCCAGGAATTCTACGACCGGTTGAAAAATCGAAAAAAAAAAAAAAACTGGTTTTCATTAATCACAACGAGTTTCAGACATTTATTTAATACACTGGAAGATGATTTTTAACTACTTCTTTGAGCTCACGTCTGGCCATTCTTTACCTCCACGCCTATGGCCGTGACTTCGGCTCTCGTTTCTGAGTACAAATAACTTATCACGGTAACCGTTTCAAGATGCAATTTCCGAGGATTCTAGGAACTAATTTGGAAGAGAAAGAAATTCAAACACAGCAGCAGCAGCAGCACGGTCAATGTGGACACAGAATTAAAGTTGAGAATATTACGGGTCGAGAAAAATCCCAGTAACCTAACAGTGATTGCTGACTAGCCTGATCTGAGGATTTGCCATCACTAAAATTATTCCGAGAATTTATGGACAATTTATGAGACAACTGATTAATTTTAGTAATTGAACACAAAGACTTTCCTCTCAGCCAGAACAATGGAATGAGGTTAAGTTTAGGAACAAACTAACTATCGTGAAGGGGCATGGCACTAAATGATGTGTTGGGGGTGGAGGTGTAATTATAAAGCTCTTTCGAAGCTTCTTTGATGCTCATCGCAGCTATTGTATTAGTCTTTCCGAGAAAGGGTCTAACGAAGGGGGATGGCTTATTCGACGGGCTCAAGATGAAACCATCCCTTCTCTCACGCCGTTTCAACACTAAACGTTTTCACGCTGCTTATCTTTTTGAAGGATATTCCATACCACACGGCTTACGCATTCTCATTTCACCTCACTTTTAAGGAAAGGAGTGTAATGTAAAAGCTCCCCTCAGGCTAATTTCTTGCGTTCAGATTTCTATTTATAAAAGCGCTTACATTATAGTCGACGATATACGGCCTTTTAGGGTAAATATGGAAGAGGAAAGTATGATAAGTATGGATTCTTGGGTGACAGTTCTAGGAAAATTCAGGGTTCCTAGTAACAGGGATGACCAATATACCATTTTGAAATAAGCATTTTTTAAATATAAAACAAAAATTACCTGTAGGTACTTTTGAAAATGTGTGGAGGAAAAGTGAAATAATCCTGTCTTGTCCCGCATCATGAGAAAAGTCTGCAGTCTCGTATGTCGCAGCAGCAATTCCCGTCCCACGTCCCGTCTCGCGATCTTGGGGCTTTATTTGGTACAATTAGGGCCGTATTTATAGTCGTCACTTAAGCTGATTATTTGCTCTTAGCGACATCAAATCGGTCGTTGCACTTTCATCACTCGGCCGAGTACTGTATGTGGTGATTGGTTTTACTAGGTCGAGTGCATTGTCCCCCCCCCCCCGCCTTGTAAACTACTCGGCACCCATTTCTCGCCTTAACCGCATCTACCGCATGTGGAGAACCTTTAAAACACAGGTACTGCAACACGGATTTCAGCGCCATATTTGGTCCCTCAGTCGTTAGGGTAAACAAAATATCATGAATGAAAAAATTGTCATCGTAACAGCAAACAAACGCGGAACGCGGTCGAAATAAATGAAAATATCCTACTTGTCAATGAGATCAGGTGATAATTATAATCATATGAGGGACCAAGTATGGTGCCGATTTTCGTGTTGCAGTACTCGGGTTTTATAGTGCCTTACCGCATGCGGGGCTCTGCCGTGAGTGACTTTTATTTCCCAAGCTGCTCTCGGGACTGTTTATGGATCGCGACCGAATTACATTGCCAAACCCAGGGTTTAAAACCCTGGAGCAGGTTGAGGACGAGCTTCTCAGTAGCCCTAAGCCTGCTCAGCCCAGCACCGCGGTGTTGACGGGGGAGACCACCTCAATGGAGATGGTTGAGCCGGGAACCTCCGGTGGTGTCGCTGAGGGAGTGGTCCTTCGTACACCGGAGCGCTCAAGGGAGGGAAGCTTGGTGTGGTTCATAGAGACTACCCAGCAGCCCTCCTCTTGGACGACCAGCTTGAGGCCCTGGAAAGGGGCGTTGAAGCTGCCATTGTTGCACTGGAACCTAAAGCTGGGGAGGTGGTGCTCCAGTTTGATGGTCTGGTGTGAAGGAGGGGATGGCTATCCATCACCTGCGAGGACGTCGGGACGGCTGTTTAGATAAAGTCGCTCGTTGAAAGTATTGTACCCTTGGAGGGGGCAAGGTTGAAGGTGGTTAAGGGGAGTGATCTGCCCAAGCCCAGTGTGGCGGTTGCGTTTCTCCCGAAGTGCGCGGATCTGGGGAACGAGCAAGTCCTTCAGTTCCTCGTGCACCAAAATCGGGGGTTAAATTTGGGACAGTGGAAGGTACTGTCGTGGAGTGTGCCTGAAGGCACGCCGGCTTTGATGAAAGGCTTTGAAAGGAATAACGTAGTCCACATCAGGTTCGGCAAGGGGACCAACCGGCCTAAAGCTCGGAAGGGAGAAGGATCATCCTCCGGCCACCCGCAGCAGCCGATGGATGTGGATCAGGTAGCCGCTGCACTGCGGGGTACCACCCAGCACCCCGCGGCAGGAAGTGCTATCTATGGGAACAGCAGTTGGCGCCACGGCATCCGGGCAGTCAACGCAGGTAGCTCCCTCATACGCTAGGCCATCTACTAGCAAGACTGTATCGTACCAGCGGGGGATGGAAGAGTCCCGAAGGCGGCAGGTCGGGCACGGAAATCCCACCCTACTCCGAGTAAGGCGATGCTGAAGAAGCAATCGCGGAATAGGGTGCACAAGGGGAATATGTGACCGCTACGGGGTTGCGCTTCCTTCAGGTGAATCTGCATCGTGCGGGAGCGGCATCGGCCGTCCTGAACAGGGTGTTCACTGAGGGAAGCTATGACGTCGCCATGGTTCAGGAGCCAAGGGCATGGGAGAGGCAGGTCAAGGGCCTTTCTGCGACAGCAGGTAAACTGGTTTACTGAAGGGATGAGGAGCGGCCGCGAACAGAGGGGGCAGCATGCCTACCAGGCGGACAAATCTACTGTGACCGCCCTAAACGAACTGGTGGGTAAGGTTGAAAAATATCTGGAGGCGAAAGAAACTGCGCTGGGCTGCTTCCTGGACATAGGTGGTGCCTTCGATAACACCACCTATGACTCTATGGAGGCTGCAGAAAGGAGCAGAGGTGTTGATCCATATTTAGTGAAATGGAATGCCGCGTCGTGACTTCAGAGCTGGGAGGGGAGACTGTTTCCGTGTTGCCCTCAAGGGGATGTCCTCAGGGGGTGTGCTCTCTCCTTTGCTCTGGTTGCTCGTGGTGGACGAGCTTCTCGCTATCCTAAAGGAGCAGGGTTATGAGGTAGTTTGTTACTTGGATGACCTTGCGATTCTAGTTAGGGGCAAATTTGATGACACCATACCCAATAGGATGCAGGGTGCCTTTAACATAATGCAGCGATGGTACAGCAGGCATGGTCTCAGGGTTAACCCTGAGAAGACCACCCTTGTTGCGTTTACCAGGCGGAGGAAGCTGGCATTAAGGAAGTTCGACTGAATGGAGAAGCGTTGAAAGTAGGAAAAGAAGTCAAGTACCTTTGAGTTACCCTGGATCAGGGGCTCTAATGGACCTTGCATATGAAGAGGGTGCTGGATAAGGCCACGTTCGCAATGTGGGCTGGTCGGAAAATGTTTGGCAAAACATGGGGTCTAAAGCCAAAAATGGTGTTGTCGCTGTACACAGCCGTTGTTAGGCCTATCGTCACCTATGGCTCTCTTCTATGGTGACAGAGAACGAAACAAGGGACAGTCCAGGCCTTGCTGAGTAAGTTTCAGCGCCAGGTCTGTCTTGGAGTAACGGGTGCTACGCACTCGTGCCCGACGACGGCCATGGAGGTGTTACTGGACATGCCTCCCCTGCACCTTTATGTGCAGGGTATCCAGGTTGGGCACTTGCGTGTTCTGGAGGAATTTGCATGTAGTGAGGCGGCTGAAGTCGTCACGGATCTCATGCATGTGAGGATGGATTTTGAAAAACCCTTTAAGGTCGATATAGGTAACCACGACCTTTGGGATAAGGGTTTGCCGAGGTTTAAGCCCGGCACGCAAGTATGGTATACTGATGGATCTGTGAGGGATGGGGGTGCTGGCATTGGGGTCTTTGGCCCCAGGCTTCAGCATTGGGAGTCCCTTGGGACGACCGTCACCATCTTTCAGGCGGAGCTTGCTATAGAAGCCTATGCACGGAAGATTAGTGAAAGGGGTCTTCGGAAAGCGAAGATCTTCATCCTGTCTGACAGCCAGGCGGCTCTTAAAGCCCTAGGCTCAAGTGTCGTGAATTCGAAACTAGTTTGGGGATGTCTTGAAGCCCTCAGGCCTGTTGCAACGGTAAACAGCCTTACTTTGATGTGGGTGCCGGGTCACAAGTGGTTTGAGGGGGATGAAATGGCTGATTAACTCGCGAAGAGAGGATCAGAGATGCCTTACGTGGGCCCGGAGCCAAGTCTCTGGGTCACGAAGTCCTTCACGAAGAGGCAGGTGCAGGCGTGGTTGGACGAGAGGCATCGTGAACACTGGGTTAGACAACCAGGTCTCAGGCAGGCAAAGCTCTTTTTCACTCCAAAGGGACGATCGGAGAAGGGCCTGATCTCTCTGAGCCGAGGACACCTTAGGATCTTGGTGGGACTGCTAACGGGACATTGTGCCCTTCGATATACACTCAGACTAATGGAGAAGTCTGACACGGACATTTGCAGATTTTGCGACCTGGCCGTGGAAACAGCAGAGCACGTACAGTGTGAGTGCGAGGCTCTGGGGCGGTTACGCTTTCACCATCTTGGAAATGATGTGTTTCAACCGGAAGACGTCTCCAGGATGGCTACGGGGAATTTCCTCAGCTTCGTTAAGGGGGAGTTGTACATGTGATTCCTCGACCCCCCTTCCTATGACCCCCCATCATACCTCGCCTACTCCGCGTTACGGAAATTACCGCCGTATTTCTGCACCAATCGTGGACTTCAAAGGCTCATTTAAATCTTCAGGAAATTCCTCACAAGCGTACGATCTTCCTTATTCATATTTCATCCCTAAAATAACTGTAAAACGGACACAAACGTTTACCTTGAAAATTCACACTCTTTCGACGTTTTATTTAGGAAAGCAAGATCGTACGCTTGTGCGGAATTTCCTGAAGATTAAAATGAGCCCTTGAAGTCCCCGATTGGTGCAGAAATACGGCGGCAATTTCCGTAACGCGGAGATGGCGAGGTATGATTGGAGGGGGGTCGAGGAAACACATATACAACTCCCCCTTAAGGAGTGGTGGTTGAGGACGCTTGAAAACTAGCGTCTTTCTTGGCAGGGCAACCTGAGGGGACACCACAATAGATCTTATAGGTCGAGTTTGGTAGGAGATAGTTTTTTCTGGACTTCCCTCCCCGTTTAATAATAATAACAATAATAATATAAAATAATAATAATAAAAAAGGATCGATCAGTAGCTCCTCTAGTTGAAGGTCTGAGTCGAGGAGACTGAACCGGACTCTCGGTGCAATTATCACGATTGCCCTAACCTCATTCACGCTCATTATTACCCGAAAATAATTGGAGCAGCTATTATCCGAAGTGACCGGGGTTGTTAAGACAATAGTATATTGTGAACCTAAGGAGCAAAGTGCAACTTTTCTAACCGAGGGAGGTTGGATAGTCCGAGGCGAAGACGAGGGTAGACATACATCTCGCGAGGTTAGAAAAGACACTTTGCTCGTGACGAGGTTCACACATTTTTTTTTCGCACTGTCGGAGGGGGGAAACGGAATAAATTGACAAGTGATCAAGCTTACTGGAAGCAAAATATTTTGCCTCCCTAGGTGTCCTAGGTTACCTAGGGCGCAAAATAGTTTCACATTTTGCTCCCTAAGGTTCAAGAAAAGTACAATTTCGTGCCTTCTTTGGGAGGATAGCCAATGATTCATTTCTACCCCAAAGTTCGAAAAAGATATTTCGGATAACCGATTATTCTGAGGGAAACATGGACGATGCTTATACCATAATTTCCCTCAGTGGCCGTCGGAATAGAATAATTTTTCCGAACAAAAACTGTTTCGGCGTCTACATAGGAGAATTTAAGTTCGAGGCGCGTCCACGAATATGAACCATAGGGTAGGGTCACGGGCGGCGAGCCCCTTAATTTGTAGACTGTTGAAGGTGAAGCTGTACAGATGATTCCTCGACCCACATCAATCTTCCCTCGTCGACAACGCAGCCAACAGTGTAGAGACGTGGAGGCGAGGTGGGCGGTCCACCCCGAGCCACCAGCAAAATGTTGAACGCTAATAATATGCGCGACTGAAACAAGCGCTAATTCACAGCTATAACATTGAGAAAAGGCAGCGGTCAATCACTCAACAGGATCAACTAATACTGAAAAAACGCCCATTCGTGGTTTCTCGCGGCACCATCCTGACTAAAATTTAGAAAAACGTTATTCACATGGACAGACTTGAAAAAAATCGCTATTTCACGGCTAAAATAAAAAAAATTGTGGAAAAAGTTGGTAAAAAGCGCTTATCAGCAGTTAAAATGAAGGAAGACGTTGGTTCGCAGACCATTGATGCGACAAAAATTGCAAAAATACAATAATTCACGTCTAAAACTAATACATAATCCGCCGCAAAAATTATTAAGCAAATCATTCGGTGCTGAAAGAGAGAAATGTCGCTTGTTAGAAGCAAAAATAGTGAGAAAGCGCTAATATTCAGGTGAATTTGAGAAAAATCTCTAATTCATGGATATAATTGATGAAAACTGCTTATTCAACGCTAAAGCTGAGACAAACCGCTGAATCCTGCCTCAGATTGACGCGAAGAGCTATTTAAATCTCGCCCAATCACCACTATAAAATTGAGAAAAAGCATATTCGCGGTTCATAGAGGCAAGGTTTAGGACAAAATTATGAAAAAAGCCAAAATTTAACGCAACGTAAAAATTACACATATTTCTTGTGTATTTATAGAGATACGCGTCTTCGTGGCACCGGTATATAGGTCTGCGTATAGCATCAGTTTTCTCGTCTTATTTCTGCGCCAATCCTGGATTTAGGTCTCGCTTCAATCCCCGCAGGTAATTTCACATATGCAGCAGTATCTTTTTTTTTATTTAAAATAAGTCGAAGGAAGAGCTAATTCAAGATAAAATTTCACAGGGGTTGTAATGTTATTTCTGAGACGAAATACCTAGAACAAGTTTTTTTAAATTTTTATTTATATTTATTTTATTTTTTTAATAGAAAACTTTTTATTCATCGGAATTATACAGTTGTGAAGGTGATTCACTATAAACGCACCCTTGAAGACCTATTGGGTTGCAAAGCTTAGATGATAACCAGATAAAATTGTTATATGAAGTATACCTTTTCATCAGTGGGGGGAGCGGCTATATACTTTCAAAAATGTACAAATTTAAAAAAACAAAAAAAACAAAAACAAAAAACTGTTGTATGGATATTCTCGAGCGCGTCAGATATTTACAGCATCAATTGCCTATGTATTTTTATTGAAGTATGCATGTTAATCTGATAGTTCGCATAATGGGGGTGGTCGTGACGGAAGGGCTGAAAATGAAAAAAATAATCGAGCGCGTCAGAATTTCTAATGGGATGTTAAGTGAACCTAAAATAAGCTCTCATTCAATAATCTGACGGTTTGGAGGTGACGCAGACTCGTGGCCTGTATAAGATTGTGAGAAAAAAATCGCCATTTTGAAATACTCGAGCTCGTCAGATTAAGATACATACGCTTCATACTGACGTCCTAAACGTGCTCTCTCGTAATCTGACGATTATTTGGAGGGATTCGCCTAATCTGACACTTTAAAACAAAATTCTCGCTTTACTTGGTGCGTAAGTCCTACTTTTCTGCGCCATTTTCGAAAGAATAAGCTGAGGTTAACTGAAACTGTGAAGTAAAGGACCTTTTCCTGCACCCCACCTGGAATCAGCCTCTTACGCACATTCAAAGGCAGCTGAGCGTGTGGAATTGATGTCATTCCGCTCGCCAGTTACGCACGCTCTGTCGTTTCTCCCAGCTTGCAGAATTATTTCACACGCTAATTCCGCACGCTCCGTACTTTTGCCAGTCGCCGACAGTTGGAAGCTATGTTGTATTGAAAACGTTGTGTCGTTCGTAGCCTTGTTATTTTATATTTTTTGTATATTAATGTTGGTGTACTGGTGTAGGAAAAATAGAGTACGATACTCGTATCGTAATGTACTATTTTATACAATATTTGAATAATGATAACATTATTCAACTGATAGGAGAGAGAAAAGCGCAATTTTGAAAAAAATTCATTGTTCAACACATATGGCAGGCTATTCAGTAAATTTTCAGTAAAATTTATTTTCAGTTAAAATTATTTCGTTATCCTGTAACTATTCCCTTCAAAATAAAAAAACATTAGCCACGCTCGAGAGTGTCTAGATGACGTGTTTTTTTACAAGTTTGTAGGCCTCCCCCTTTTTTGCGTCACTCTTAAATTGTCAGATTAGTGGAATATAGACTTTTTGAACTCCCACTTGCTTAATCTGACGCGCTCGAGAATGTCTGTTGATCAATTTTTTTTTTACTAATCTGATCCTTTATCCTTGACGGGCGGCCGCCACATATATAGCGCTCAATTTTTGTGGAGGTACTCTACTAGGTACAAGGATCCCGCGGTATGTTAATCTGACGCGCTTCAGTAAATCCCGAAATCCCTGCTTGGGCTCCCCTACTATAAAGGTTCTCCTATCCGTATACAGCTCAAATAGAGAAGATCTTCCGCACCCTTGTCGAATCCCAATACCATAGAAGAAATTACATAGTTGTATTACGTATAGTCTCCCGCTCTCACTGTTGTGCAATCTCAGATGAATAGCTGTCGAATATTAGAGTCATAGCCTGCTATTAATTCAAGAACGTGTCGAAACGATTGCTTGTACTTTCATTCAATCATATTCGACGTCCTTCATATTTGCTTAGATTGACAGATGAAAGGACTGAGAAGGTTTTGAAATATTGAAAAGGCGTCCTTAGAGGAAGCGACCCCTTTCCTGTCCTCTCGGGGTAAAATTACCACATTGCTTCTGTTTAAAATTCGAAACAACTAATCTACACTCATGAAAGCGTCCTCCGTTCTTCTTCATCAACTCTGTACAATATTATACTCTTGCTTCCTCCCGCTTTTTAAATGCATACATAAACACAACTCGAAGATGGAAAAGGGCGGAAGATTTAATAATTTATATTACTTTCTTAAGTAGGGGCACGCCAGGGATACTTCTCCACTACCTATCCCATGGTAATTTGTCTTGAATGAATAATGAATCTTGATTTTCAACGTCGTGTCCTCCTTCCTCTTTCCCACCATTTAACATCCCTAAAGTTCATAATGCTATTTTGTTGTACCTTTTAAGCTACTTTCCTCCAGCACTGCAACTCATTATTTACTATACATTTTTTTTCCTACTCACCAAATATGGGATTGCCGCGAGGAGTAGCCAATCCGCCCATTGTTAGAACGTGAGAATGATCAGAAGTGACGACAATCAAAGTTTCCGATTGATCGACGCTCTCGAGAACGGCTAGGAGTGCCTCTTCGAGAACAAGTGTTTCGTCGAGGGCTCGAAACGGATTGTTGTAATGGTGAGCGTGGTCTATTCTTCCGCCTATATAAAATTTACAAATTAGTAAATTGAAAAATTGGCAAAAAAACATTGAAATGCGTTAAGCATTGTGCTGGTCGATTATTTAGCTGCTTAACTTTGCGAATCATGCGACAGGGTGAATAAAGTTGGTATACGGACAAACTTTTTTTACTCCCCCACAAACACCCAATGACCGTCTCCTACACGAGTGCGTTCAATTATTATATTTTGTGGTTGAAAAACATGCTCCAGCTATTCGTGCGCAAACGGTAAATTATTACGAACGGACTCTGAGTTCATGTTTTATAGGCATGCAGCAACATGAAAAATTGTGTTTTGCCGTGATGACAAGACCCATAATACAATTTTTATATGACTGGCGGGTCAGGGTCTGACCTGAGGTCAACGACCTGTTCGAAACTTTTCAAGGAAATTACAATTTGTGGGGAGGGGGGTTCCGGTGCTCAAATCATAAAATCCCATAAGAGAAAGGATCGAAAAGGCGAAAACCCCTCGGAAAACACCCACTTGTTCTCGAATCAGAGGTTGGGGGGATTGTTGCAGTAAGAGGAAGTGAGAACACAGTTTTAATTGATATATTTAATAAGTATAATTAATATAGTGGATACGAGGGCATGTAATTGAAGAACAAATATCTTCTATTAAATCGAACATCCTTTCCCCGTGCGTGATGTAACAATAAGTGGTGGAACAGCATTAGTCTTACATTGTCACCCCCCCCCCTTATAATGCTACTCTCTAACACTCTTATCCTTATACTTCCAAGAATCTTTTTCATCTTCCCAAGAGTGACACTTATACGGGTGTTTCTCAGATACAGGTGAGTTCGAGGCTAATAACTCGTTTTACTCACTTTCAACGAGAAGGAAAAAACCCTTGGTGTTCTTTTGAAGAATGGACAGTGCCTTTCTGGTCATATCCGCCAGGGACGGATCTCCCTTGGGCCCTTTGTCTCGGTCAGCTTCGAAATCCATGTGGGAGTAGGCAAACAATCCTGAAAGAACAAACAAATTCGATTTTATCCCTAGTTTTCCAAAAAAAATTTCTGTCAAATAACAGAAGTTTCTACGATATCTAGGAAACATCTAGGATTACAAATTGTAAGTACGTTGAATCCCATTCCGTTATAAATGTAATCGGGAAGAAAAGTTGTTTGTACCAAAAATCATTACTCATTGCATTCGCGGGAGTAGGTGCCTGAAAGCCTCAACCAAGATTCGTAAGATATTCCACCCTTGCACGATACGATAAAAGGTTCAACCCCCTCCAACCACCATAGAATTGTTGTTAGTATAAGCATCAATGAGCCATTTACCCAAAAATGACCTCGCCCTCTTCAAGGATATTACTCAAACAGCTTCAACCCAAACTTCCATGCCTTTTCAACTGCTTCCATTCGTTCAATCTGATGGATCGCGAACTATTCACCCCAAACAGTATTTTTTAACCGCATTACTTTGAAACCCATCAAACCACCTCTGCAACTCTCTATATCGTTGTTCATTACCCCACTATTTTCTTTACTGTGCGCAATCTATTTCGGAGTGTAATTTAAATTCAGCGACATTGATGGATGACCCCTATTAAAAAGAAAAATAAAGAACTTGGAAAACAGTTTGTATAAAAAAGTTTGTAGAATTATTCAAACCCGAAATTGAAGTCTCCCTCGCCACCCATAAGTCACTACTGAATGAATCGGGAGCGCTGAAACTCATCAAAGAAAGCGACCAGATTTTCATAAAAACCATCGAGCAGACTTTTTTTTTTTTTAATGAAAAGTCATTACTTGCCATGATTTTTAGGGTTGCGTTGGTTTTCAACCAGAAACCCTTTATTTGATCCTCAAGTATCGTTGGTGATGAAAATTCGACTCAGTGTTATTGGTCTCACGCTAAAAGCTTGATTGAAGGCTAAGTGACGTGGATATGTGCGAAAAAGGTTTTATTGTTGGTTGCTTATGAACTTCTACCGCCGCTTCCTCGTCGCAGTGTGAACGTTGTGGCTCCAAGTAAACATGCTACAGCTCTTCGGCGATTCTTGCTTCACCTTGGGGAAACAAGGGCATACTTCGAGGTTGTGTCGCCCACAAGCGGGAATTTCAACAGTCTTCAGCTTTGATAGTGAGCGACGTGAGTCCAAGGTGAGTCTGGCCCTTTGATGGTTCAAGGTTAAATCTATCCAGCTACTCCAGCTAGTCTAGACCCGCTGCGGCTCTTTCGTGGTGGATGCAGGTGCAGTACTTACAATCATTTCTCATTTTCAAAAGAGTTTGCCCAAACTCACGTTTGTCCCCCTCTCGACACATTCTTAAGTCAGACAAAAATTAAAGGATCCACATATTAGGTTTGACTCTCTTGAAGTCAGTAGAATTTAACGGCCGAGAGTTCAAAATTTACCCCTTGGTGTAATGGAGTTTAAAGTTCTAAGGCCAACTATTCAAAAATATTTCAATATTCACGATTGGCTTTCAGTGTTGCGGTGGCACCTTTCGATTTATAATTCATGGTATAGATCGATTTATCGAGAGTATTCCGAAATCATCAGCTTATTTAGTGAGAGTGAGAGTGGGTGTGTAGAGGAGTGCTCAAGTCAACGGTACTGTCAGTTCTGGTTCGAATCAATTCACACAACATCAAAATCAAGTATAGGAAAATGTGTCTGTTTTCGTTCCAGAATTGACTATACCTTGGGTTCCACCTGGATAGTTCAGACTTGCACCTGAGAGAAGACAAGATTGAGACCCCGCAGCTGCGATGAGCACGTCACAGAGCTGAAGGCCTATTTAGGATTATTGAAATTGTTTTGGTAGGGCGATCCCATGCACACTGTGGCTACACCGATAAGCCCAGGCGATGTTGGTGTAATGACCACAGTGCTTCAACTCGAAGGAATGACATGACCATGACAAACGTTTTTGCTCATATTATCAGTCTTTAGTAAAGAATAAACCAGCAGGAACTTTGGAGAAATTTTCATATTACATTTTCCTCGAAACCTTTTCATTACTTTCACGAAAGATGATAAACTGTTTACACTGCCGAAATACTAAGAAAAGAAAAGTGATAGGTCAAAACCTTGGATACTTTCCATCGATCACAAGAGATCCTCCATGACAAGAGAAACATCAAGCAAACAAGAGATGAAGGAACGTAATAAGAAATTTTTGTTTACACCCCCCCCCCCACCAACTCCTCCTGCTACCACCCACCCATTCCCACCACGTTCAACCGGTATATGCGAGAAAATGAAGCACGCGTTGTAAACTCCCATGACTTCAAGACATTTGTCATTGTCATTAGAGCAAGTGAAAAATCCTTTTCAAAACTGTCATTTGCACGAACCTGCGCTGCGCCGCCGTCACGCCCCGCGCAACATAAAAGAAAATATAAATTTTCACACATTGGACATTTATTGCCTGAAAACGAAAGTAATTCAAAAGAGTCAATCCAACTTTTAGCGCGATTTTAATAAATCATGTCCGGAATGTTCTCGCAGAAGTTCTTCGGATTCATTTATTTCTTTGAAAAGTGAAGACGGTGGTTGGCATTAAATTGAGATGGTCCTTTCCCCTGTGTTTCGTCATTTCTTTTTCAACGAAAATCAAGTTATCACTCTCAGGGAAACTTAAACGCTCCGAGTTCAAGGCAGTTGTAAAGGGCGGTGGGTGACTGAGAAATATCACGGGAAGGGTGAGAAAAATAAAGAAAGAAATAATAAAAAAATACTGGGGAGTAAGGTGGGCCAAGTCGAAATGAAAGGCGATGGAAAATTAGAATAATTTAAATCACCTCACGTCTTCTTTCTGGTCCCTTTCTCCTCGCATTTCTAGAAGAGAAGCTTGGTGGCAACTGGATAATTTCGTTTTTAGAAAAGAAATGGAAGAAAAACGAATAAGAATGATCGAGGAAAGTGAGAATTACATTTTCGTTGCTCGAGAGCGAACAGAAGCAAAAAGCAGTAACTAGAACTCATTTCTATTTACCTAAACCCGGCTCCCGGAAAGTGTGGTATTCGCCAAATAACGAGCAAAATGTTCGTCAAATATAGTGTGGATGGGTGCTCGCTATTCGCCAAATCACGAATATTCGGTATTCGGGGTGTACGAATATTCGCCCAGTGTAGCGGTCGTTCGGTATTCCCTACGTCTAATTAGCCGGTGGATGCTGTTTTCAACCCTTCAAATTGCATTTTGCCCCGCGAGTAAATTGTAGAAGGCGTGCATCATCTGATTTTCGAGATTCTTTATTTACGATGCCAAGTGTCAAGTCCACTACTCTTGGATTCTGCTATGAACGAAATTGTACTGCCAAAGGGAATTTTTGCACGGCCAAAATTCAAGACTGGCCACAATATCTAGTGAACATCCACTTTTCTGCTATTTTACCTACCTGCATTCACTTTGTTCCATTGAACTTTCCCTTCAAAGATGCCCTACATTTCCTCCTCTACCTTGCTACCTACATGAGTTATGAACATATTTAACGAATATTCGTGTTTTCCGAATCGAATAAGGGTTAGGTCGACAATGTCCTTTAAGCGTTGCTAAAAGTTTAAACGATTTTGTATTCAAAATTCTAATTTCTGATTGGAGTGTAAGCACTTAAGCTCAGCTTAGTGTTAAACGAAACTTTAAACCCATGTGGTCGACCCGGGCCTAAATCGCGTATTTTTGCTGGATTTTCACAAATACCGAGGCGAGCAGTTTGGCGAACACCGAATATTCGGTATTCGGCGAATACCGCCGTGTGGAACCGGCTTAATTATAAGTATATTTCAACGATGTATGTTTAAATGATGGATGTGTGTTTAAAAAATTAACCAATGCTTGCTTTAAAAAATCTGCAATTTCTCGGCTTATATAGCACCAAATCCAAAACGTGATGCCATTTTCGGAAACTACGGAACATTTCCTTTAAAATAGAGGCCATTTTATTGCTTGAAATAATCGTCAACACCCAGAAATCCGGCAATTTTTCCATAAATTTACGTGGCCTCCAAAATTTGTCCGTTTTATGAAAAGTCGCTGTACCCAAACAGCTTTCTCAACAGATTTTCCATGTATCACAAAAACTTCCCCGTCTTCTAAGCTTCTTTTTGCGTGTTCAAATTTCATGTTACCACTGACGTTTCTCACGAAAACGTCACGAGAATACACAAAAACCGTGTTCTTACGGAACGTGGGCCATTGCCTACGGTATTCGTGAAGGGTGCAGGGAGATCGGCAGTAAGTGAAAAGGATATCTTACCATGGAGAAGATATCGCAGGCAAGAGACATTCAATTTGAGCCCCCCCCCCCTCCGGTTCAGCCTGTTATCAATTTGAAGGTTAGTATCACACCAAGGTATTATAGTAGACTATAATGGAGGTATGCTCCTAACTTTTTAACCAATCATAATCATTCGCGCAATGACGTCATGGGGTTAGATCATTTAAATCAGACGGTAGGTATTTCAATAAAATATCACCGTCAGTATTTGTTGCCAGGAAGAAATCCAAGTTCTATATTTGAAAGTGACTGGAATCACTGCTAAAACTTGGGGGAACAGACCTCGACATGTGAGCGGAACGACTTTATGTTAAGAATTGTTGGGAACAAGTTTACAAAAAAAAAGTAGCGGCTGGAACGAGCTTTCATGCGCCCGATCAATCAAATATGAACATGGCTTTCGGTCATAAAATAGGTGTGGGAGTATTGTAATTGTAAGGTGTGCTTCTTTACAATTAAACAATGAAATATTAATTCAACACTTTGAATTACTTACCCCACCAATACGAGAGATGATGTAAATCCAAAGAAATTCCTAACGGTAGTCTTGTTTCGGGTTAAACAACCACAATATTATTCGAAATAGGCTATAACAAAGCTATACAAGTACGCTAGGCTGGGTGAATGTGATGAACAAGGCAAAAACAAACCAAGCAAGACTAAAAAACACAGTGACAGAAAGGGCCCACGAGTGCGATAACATCACAATTTTTGAAGAACCTCTCACCTCATCACAAGTCTAACCCGGGTGACGTAACGGTTGCCAAGGGGTAGCCCCTAGATACGAGCATACCTCTGTAGTCTATATACCTTTAGTGTCACACAACGATACATAAACCGGGATTGCTCACAGCTGACTATCTCTATAAGAAGTAAGGAACCTTTAAAGACGAGTAGACGCATTCGGCGCCATGTTCGTTCTTATCAGTTTAATAAGATAGGTCGGGGGTGGTTTGTTGACATCCACAAAACATCAGCAAAAGGTGGATTTTACAAGACTGATAATTGATAAGAGCGAACATGGCGTCTGTGATTTTACCTGTCTGATTATAGGTTCTCTATAAGAAGTATTGATATCTCAGTTCGTATTGTTGTTTGATCTTGAAGAGCTTGTAAATAACTTCACATCTCACTTAATCTGGCTGGGGTTTTAAGATTCTTTGGTGAGTAAATACATCAAACGTGTTCACATTAAAAATTCGGAAAAGAAGGGTTTTGAAATGTAATCCACCTCTCCAATCCAAAAGAATTCGTGGGCACTGGGTTATAGCTAGCAAAATTATTATAATTTCTTCGTTGTTAGTGCTACGACCCAATTTATTCATACTTACCCCTTCGGTCCTGATTTTTTTTGGTTCTAAAATTATAAAATTTTGTGTTCGTTGTCTAAACTGGGTCAACATTAATGGTGTAAAGTTTTATTGCTCTATAACCAAACGTTCCTGAGACAATAAACTTTACAGGAAGCTGCACTATGGGACTTAAAATATTTGACGCGAAATATTGAACCTGAAACAGGCAACTCGCGGGAAAAAGTTGTGGACAGAACACTGTACGCCTGGTCTGAAGGGGTTACGGTGGTTGAGAGCTCACAAAATAGCTATTTTTCAGATGACCGGGTGTTAAGTTATTTCATTATCAGCGGTTCCTTCTATCTCAAGACCTTACTACTTCTGAAGTTGTTTATTCGGGAGGCGTCTTTTTACTGTTAATTTTGAATACAGATTCATCGCCATCAAAATCTCGGAATTTCACAGATGGAAGAAAAGGCTACGATGCTAACCATATCAACATAGCATTAGACGGGACGAAGAGGACTCAAAGGAGATTTTTTTTTTTCGGCGGCGATTCTGAACACTCCCCCCCCCCCACCAAGGTTGGCAACTTCCCGATATTTCTCCCGTCGACTTTAGGCGCCATTTTGCGGTGGAAGGTGTGGGAATTTATGCCTCGAGACGGAGTTGGTCGTACCGAGATTTGGCGAGGAGTCGACTTTGTTTCGGGGTAAAAATCGATTAGACGACGGGGGGTGGGGGAAAATTGAGTTTTTTGAAATTGCATAATTTTTACAATTTTTTCGCCGGATAAAAAGTGTTATAACTTGAGTTTGAGAGCGAATTTTTTAAATTCGGCGAGCACAGTATTGCGAAGGTTTTAAGTCATTAAGAATAACGAAAATTGTGGGAAGAGATAGTTTTGACGCGGAAGTAGCCGATTTTATCCGTTAATTACATGGGGCACGCACCACACAGTGGCACGCTCGAGGTAGCGGCCAGGGATTTGACCGGTGGGCGATGGCCCGGGGGGGAAAAAAGTTGCTAAATTAAAAGTTGGGGGTGGCACTATGGGGGTGGTCGAAGGTTGGAATGAAAGAAACACCCGAAAACAACGAAAAACTTAAAAACAGTTATGAGACATCTCCTCAAGGGGACTTTGCGTTTTATAATTTTACCACCACTCCAATTTTTTTTTGAAAATTCGAAACTCAACTCATATTTTCGACCAAGGCGACGAGAACAATAGTACACCAAAACAAAATGACTGTCGAAACCCATCCCCCGCCGGCCACTCTTTCAAATCGTACGTGACAACCAAGATTCATCTAACCAAGGCCGAGAAAACATCATGCCCAAACGAAAGGTACCTGTTCACGAAAGAATTCAGCTCGGGTATAAATATGCTCCGCCCACCAAAGGATATGTTCGGTTCGCTCCAGAGGCCTCTCGGGCATTTCTCTTCTTTCGGCCATTGCATTTCTCTCTTAATTCACGAAACGGAAAATAAAAAATTTTCCCGGGCGACATGGACATGGCTACCATGTAGCGTTGCGTGACAAGTAACCGATAGGTATCGCTTCAGTATCGCTATCGTTTCAATGTGAACGCTTCCGTACCACTCCGACTAATTTTCAGTCGTTTCTATTCGTTCGAGTTTCTTTCACGCCGCTTCGGCAATATTGCACCGATATAGTATCGCTCCGGTGTGAACGCCCCCATCAATAACCCGATGAGTATCGCTTCAGTATCGTTATCGCTTCAATGTGAACGGTTTCATATCACCCTCACACGGTTTTTGTTGTTTTTCTTTTTATCTGTCTGAGTTGCTTTCATGTCGCTTGGGCAATATCGCAGCGATGTCGTGTTGCTCCAGTATGTACGCCGCCTAGACCTCTTTACACAGTTTAATCTTGTTGCTCAATATGATGGAATTCATTTCATTGAATGGCTCTGGCAATTTGATGGAGCAAGATTATGGTAAAGGCGCGTTTACTCGTTTCAATCTCATGGCTCAATTTCATTGATTCAATCAAATTGAAACATGTAAACATATTGTCCATGGTATTGCTCCACCAAATTTCTTTTAAACGTGGTGCCTGAGCCATTCAATGAAATGTCTTCCATCATATTGAGCAATGAGATTGAACCGTGTAAACGAGCCTCAAGTACGAAATAACGTTTACACGTTTCAATTTCAATCAATATAATTGAACCGTGTAAAGGCGCCTTTACCTACATTATTCATTCAAATAATTCAATATACCTACAAATAATATATTTTCTGTCGTCTTGCGAACGATTCAGCCACAACATTCACATTTCACATAGCCCTTCTATCAATAGACGATTTCCACTCATGCGCTCTCAAGTCCTACTTCAACAGTTTTGCAACCCGCTTAGGCCAGGTTATGGGTTACTCTTGTCTTGAGCTGTGTAAAGTGAACTTATTTTTCTCTCATTCCAGTCAAACTAAAACCACATTTGCAGTTATTCAATTCTGATTTTATTCTTCAGCCTCCGTCTCACGAAACTTACCGTTGAAAACTCGTCGTTCCGGGGGCACCTTAACATAAAGTCCCATCATAGTTGCGCATTTATCACACTCCTTCACATGTACTTTCTCTTCCCTTTTTCCTCAATTTGAGACGTTTTCAGTCAAGAGCCGGTAAGGTTGAGGGAAAGGGATATTTAGTAGTTGGGTTAAAACCAGGTCGACCCGGAATGGAAGAACTCGTACAGTCGAAGCAGCAATAGTATCGCATTTTTCTGACTTTAGATGAGAAGCACGCGAAGGAAGTGTAATTGCAGACTCGAAATAAACGAAAAACTCCAAAAATCATGTAGTATTTGAAACTGAAATACACTCGTAGTAACGCTAGTATGTGAAAAAAAATACTGTTAAAAGGCTCTAGGCAACTAGAAATAAACCCACAACCTGCAGTTCTAAACCTTCGCTTTTTCCACGGAAATCGTCTATTCAAACCAAGGTGACTTAACTTTACTATAGGTGCCGCAGATTTCCACCTGCCCATCGGACGGGAGGGGTGGAGACTGACGTCACCAGCAGTCCTTTGCTCCCGATTGCTCACCCCAGAGCAGCAGAGAAAGTTAATTTTGAAATTGAAGTTTACGAATTCTCAAAAATCACATCCCAATAACAATTAATAATGTACTGGGTCCAGCGCAATAGCGGTTGGGACTGCTCATGACTTAGGTGAAGGACAGTGATCTGCGGCACCTGTAGAAAATTTAGTCACCTTGATTCAAACCAACCTTCGCTTCAGCAGTTCAGTGATGTATTGCTACGAGCAGCGAGATAACGCTAACTGTTCTGATGCGCACCCACTTTCCTAATTATAGCGGAATTTTCATTGATTCCGCTTTTCTGGTTGTACCCTTGTACATAAATTTATGTATTATAACTTTGGAGTAAATCCGTTTACTTTCCTCGAGAGGTAAACTTGTCCCATACAATCAGAAAATAAACCACGTCATCACTCCCTCGATATATAATGTAGTACTATTTTCAAATCACTCCAACAGAAATAAACATCAATTTTCACATAAGTCACAGCTCCTACAATTTCAAATTGAACAATGGTCCTTTAGAGAATGGTAAGATACATTCTTGGCCTGTACATATAGATTGTCTTGGGTTTACCGACGAATAAAGAAGAAAATACTAAAATACAAGCATTTACTTTGCAATTAGCTGTCTTTCAACTGTTTTTTTAAAGGGCTCAACGTTTCCCAGGCTATTATATTCCCGAGAAACCTAAGCCTAATTGGAAAACTTTCTATTTTCCTTTATTTTCACTTCAAGTTTGAACAAATTTTGTCCCTCTGGAATTCTCCTATAAGCTTTCCAGTAGAATAAGGAAGATGCACTTCACCATACGTTAAGGGGGAGCAACGATATATTAACATGGATTCCTCCCTACGGACTGGAGGGGCGTGGAAGGGGTGTGCTGCCCCCTGATAAATAATCCCGTCCCTCTCCTTGTGTATAGTTATGGCAATAAGATCGAAGGCGCGTGCAGAATTTCCTGGAGATTTAAATGAGACCTTGAAATCCCGGATCGGTACAGAAATACGGCGATAATGTACGCAATGCCGAGTAGGCTGGGTGATTGGAGGGTGGTCGAGGAAAAACACTTGGGAACCTCTGTATGCGTTCTGTGGAGTCTGTGCAACCAAACAAACTAATTTCTTAACGGGGATCCTATCGGGGAAGCATATCTAAGCCCTCAACTCCCCACCATCGCACACATCTAAAATGGCGGGCATTTTTTCGAGAGCACACGCCTCTGAGACGTAACGGGTTCGTGCGAGGGCTATGCATCAGCATTTCAGAATGCTTTTGATTATTCGAGGGAATAAATTTTTTTGGTTGTGTGAGCTCCACAGACACAAAACATAGAGCTTGTGAACAGAGTCTAATAGTTATATAAGTGCAGTACGTAAACGTGCATCACGCCGAAACAAGTGTGGTATGAAACTTAAGCTATATGTATCATAAAATGAAATACATTTTACGTTTTCTAGGGGTCCATTTGTACATTCAACCCGTAACAAATTTAACATCGTGACCTCATCAACCATCAACCATAGCAACAAGATATCGAGTTTCCCATTTGCACAGAAATCTACCCCAGGGCTGGGGAGGTTTTTCCTTTCTATTAACACGTGTTTTAATAAGAACGCACAGCCAAATGTGGTGATGGGAAAATCTCTCTCGGGGTCGGGGCTCAGTTTATTGTGCGAATGGATTACGCTAATACAAGTGAGAATTTCACTCTAAATAATTGAATGCACTCTGAGAATAAAATTTATTTGCGAAAAGGACGTCGAGCGTCGTATATTCGTTTTAAATATGAAACATTTTATCCCCTCTCCGAACGACTGTCACTGTTATACAGTATTTGCTAAACCCATGAGAATTTTGATATGTGGTGATACTCGATAGCTTGGTAATAAAGTGGGAACGTTGGAACAAATTCCGATTTATCGGCTCTAATTTCCTCATTGTGACTGTCTATACGTGTAGGATATTATAGGCTCTAGTAGTGCGAACGCTCAGGAACCAATCCCGGAAATGCAGTTTACTAATAGCGTTACCCATTTGCACAAAATTCTGCATTTGGGCAGTTCATTTCCACCCGTCTTCACTGAATTAAATCATAATAATGTTAGAGGAGAAGTCGGGTGGAAATGAACAGCCCCGTTGCAGAATTTTGTGCAAATGGGGAACGCTGTAAGGTTATTATGATATTCAATGACCTTACATGTTACATGTTATATTCATGGCTCAAATTGCTCTTCGGACCTCCCACCCACCCACAGTTCGGTCCGTGACATGGACCTAAAATACAGCAAGCAGCAAATAATGTGAAAACTAATTTTCTGTAACGGAATAGCCCTTTGTGCCGTTGTGCGTATTGATTCTTGGAAATTCCTGGTAAGCTTTATGGACCTTCCTAATTAGTGAATTGTAAACTCTACAATTCACAGACTGAACCGCAAAGAAAGATTTCAAAATACGTTGCTCGAGACAGCACGATCAATACATATAAATATAGTGTATCCATCGTTAGAGTCATTTTATTCTACTTCGCACCGCGGAGAGGCTTGTGAGGATATCTCATCTCTGTAGTATATAAAGCCTCTATAGTATAAAGCTTCTGCAAAGCTTGGAATCCAGCTCATTGGTCGGCTTTACTTGATTTCGTTAAAGCTCTAGTGCGTTGTTTGTTCTTTTCGGGATTCTAAATTCAACCGAAATGTCTCGTGTAGTACCTATAGGACTTCCGGAAGCTTGTTCTATTACATTTCAGTGTTCTTATAGGGATACCTACCCTTTTTTCCATAAACTCCTAATTTAATTAAATTTTTAAAAAATCGTAAACGATATTGAGTGCAACACGAGTGACTTCTTAAATTACCATACATCAGGCAGGTAGGCACTGAGGGCAGGTCACCCTCTTGCAGTTTTGCATATTTTATACGTACATAAACAAACCAACTGTTTTCGGTCAACTGCATGTGAAAGAATAAGAATGAGATGTTAGGAATCTTCAAACTAGAAAGCAACCTGCTCGGACAGAAAAACACGCGAACACTCAACGAATCATTGCTCTGTATGAACATTGGCGGGAATTAGAAATATCGCCGAAAGTGACTGGTTCCCACTGAATCGGCAACTTTTATCTCGGAACTATCAATTTAAATTACCTATATGGCGACACACTTCAGTTTTCAGGAGACACCATTAGAAAAAAAGTTGTTGGTGAAGCTGATTTGCACGCAATACACATAATTATTATTATTGTTATTATCGTTATTATTATTATTCCTCCTCTTTATCTCTCGATTTTTTCACAAACTGCGCGATTCAGTAGAAGTTACTATCTTGAGGAGCTTATCTTAAAGTCTCTTTAAGGTTGGACATTAAATTGATTTGAATTTCATTGCGCAACTAGTAGTCCAACTAGCTGATTTAAATAGCCCTCAACTACCCTTCCCTCTCCACCACTTTGTACTTCCCGAGAGGATTTCCTCCTCTTAGTCGGGTCTAGAATTGCCATTGGACTGAATACCGAGCTCGAAGAGGTCTTCCGTTATCATTAATGTCATTCGCAAAATATATTTCTTAGCCAATTCAATCTACTAATTTCTCATAAAATCCTTGGTATCGTTAGGAAAAATCTCGAACGTACAACGCCATTTCAAACAGATTCAATTCGATAGAAATCTTGGCATTCAAACATTTTTAATGAAAACCTGGCTTCAAGAGTAATTAATAAAGGGATAAACTTGTACAACCATGAAATTGTGTACAAGGGTGTGGGATAAGTCCCAGCTTTCAACTATCTCAACTTTGAATTATTGGGACGGGAATATCGATGGCCAAGAGGACGAGGGGGAAATAAGTGTAAAGGGGAGAAGTAGTGTTGGAGGAGAACAAACTATTCTCATAATTGCCTATTAACAGTATTGAGATCTTGAGAACTTCGTTTGGGAAAACAAAGGCGAATAAGGAGAAGAGCACTATAGCGTTGTTTACAATCCAACCCGTCCCTTTCTTAACCATTTCTCCGCCGCTCTTTATTCACTCTATCGTTCGGAAATCCAATAATAATTCGTCGGCAATGTAATGTTTATTCACCTAAAATGTGGTCAACCGCCTTCGGATCGACCGTATCCATTTGCTCCTTATTCCACACGTACTGGCCGCGGATTCCGCGTTTCTTTTTGTCCCTCAGCCAGTCCTCGATGAGATTGCGTCCGTCAAGTCGTCGGCCCTCTTCTTTAGCTTGTTCAGGATCGGTGGCCACTTTGGGCAGCCAGTGCCTTCGCCCACCACCGAAAACGACCTGAAAAATGCATAAGGCGAGTAACATGTTAAAATTAATAGTTCAATTTAAGGTTTGTTGAGAAAAAGGAAGGATGCGTGAAAGATACAATACATGTACAGCTAAATGTTTCCTTCGACAAATGATGCAATTGGATGTGATTTCCTTTTTTTTGCCTTTGCCTTCTTTTTTAAGTGAATAAGAGACAGGGTATAGGACAGTAGGAATAGTGAAGGGCTGTGAAAGAGAGTTCGATCCAAGTGAAGAGAATGTTGAGGAATGGAGGGAACACAGGTAGTAACTACTTATTAGAAACCACATCACGTTCTTCCGCCAAAGCAATGTCCCACAGTTTACATCAAATGAGATTCTATCAAAAGGCTCCACACCCTCTCGCAGGGGCTCGTTTTCTCTTTTTTTTTTTTTTTTTTTCTTTTGGTGATGAAAGGATGAAGAACGGGTTTGGTATAGGCGAGTGGTGTGAGACACCTACTCACATAAAACGGCAAGTTCATTTAGAATATCCGAAAAACATTAAAAAGAACGAGGAGTTGTTGCGCGTGACGGTATAAAAAATGTCGCTTATCATCCATACCACGTTTTTTGGTGGGACGCGGGGATTCTTTTGTCGAATGCCTAATCTTGTACGGAAAGAAAGAAGGAAAACCTCCCTCTCCTTGATATTCATCCGTTCTTCCATGAATATCTCTTTTACTTCTGTAATACTTATACGTCATCATTTCAAGTTAAGTGTAACACAACGAATCGCATTTAGTTTTTCAAGAAAAGTTATTTAACAAAAGATGGGAAAATGGTACTTTCAGGATACGGATAAACATTGTACGAAAAGGCGATTGTTACCGGAATTTCAAATTCACACTTGTAGAATGGGGAAAAACTGAGATAACGAAACTGGGGAAAAGTATATTTCGGATTTTCGATCCCACAACTTAATCAGCTCAATTTGCATTCGAGATAGGAAGAATCACGGATATGCACCGCAGAGTAGAATCTTGTTTCACCAGATTTTTACAATGTTCTGGCGAAAAAGTTGGAATGAAAGAAAGTCAGAAAACTCTCATGTATTATGAATAAAGCGCTACTTTGGACATAAAGATGTGAACTGGAAAAAATCTGGTTCGCTTAACACGACCAGAAAATGCTTTTTGCCTAATTGGAAAACCTCCCTCAGAGAAAGTGTAGTGTGGTTGAAAGGAAAGACATTTTTACTTTGAAACGGACAACTTCCTGAAATATCATTTCCCAACTTTCATTCACATATAACTTTAGTGCGATGAGTGCTAAGTATGATAATAATAATGATAATAATATTAATAATAATAATAATAATAATAATAATAATAATAAACTGATTTATTGTAGAGACACAAACGGGCATTACAACGTCAAGTGGCAAAATTTAAAGTCACAGAGACAGAGTCTTCCATGAGCAGAGAGCGTCCCTTTGTAGCATGCCTTTGCAAGAAACAGCCCTTTAAGTTCCCTGTTGAATGCTTTCGGAGGCTGCTGCGTTAGGGTAAGAGCAGAACGCGGAGGTCGGAGGCTCGCTTGAGGGTGAGGGTCGATGGCGATACCTATCGCGATAGCTATCCACACAAACAAGAACGTTCAATAGTGTGGGACTGCACAGAACAAAGAGGCAGGAGCGAAGCTAGTGGGCTCGCTGTGGGGTCGATGATTTTGTTTTTCAAACTTATTTGATCCTAGGAGGTCGCGGTCGCTAGCTCATCCATGCATCCTCATTCCTGATTGGGCCGTTTGGAAGGCGTTTCCCTCAACTTGTTTTTGCTCACGTTTTCTCCTGAGAGGAGAGACCACTCTACAAAAATGCTTGCGCAAGCAATTTTAAGAACAGTTCAATTGTTGTTTTTAAAATAAAAACCTTTTTTCTGTCGTCCCTATAAAAGTGGAAGAAACGGAAGGCTTTCACAAGGACGGGGTGAGAAAGGCTGATTCTTAACTTTGAACTAGATGGTATAGTAGTAGAGAGACTGGATTATATACGCAAATAAAAAAGATGAATATATGCATGCAAATATGCACATTATTCCTCGAAATATGCACTGAAAAGTAAGTAGAAAATGTGCACTGGATTTGGAGCCAAACAGATGCCAGGGTAGGGCATCTATATGTATAATTGCCTAGTTGCAGTGAACGCATCGTCCATCTTGGGGTAAGAATATTGATAAAATTGTATGCGAATAGAGGTGGAAATACTGTCGAGAAGCCCAGCCCTACCTATAGCCCAAAAAGGCGGTGAATTCACTTGGTTTTCGGGTTCTCTAGCCGGGGATAAAAGTTCTGGGCCGAATCTACCATCTAAAAATTCATGAACACGCCGAAGTGACCGTCCCTACCATTGAGTTGAGAGAGAGCGAGCTTCACCTTCCTGGGCTTATGGACTTGAGAATATATTTTTTAGAGCTTCTTTCCTTTCTTTTTCTTGCATATTCCCGTATTTTCCAAGAAAAAAGTGCCGAAATATGCATCATAACAGAAGAAACATTAGGAAAAATCATCTAAATATTATGCAATTACATATGCAGAATATGCATTTGCATAAAATCCGTCCTATAGCCCGGCCAAAGATTGAAGAACATCGAATCTCCACCTAAGTTCTCACTGAGAGCTTCCCCTTACCCCTTCCATTGTACAGCCGTTTACCTCCTAAAGTTTTGAAACTTCTTATCACTCGGGGATCGCGGTTCACTGATCTTTCTGACTACAACTGGTAGATGTTTTGATTTGTTGAATTTTGTCAAGAATCCTTATTTTTCGTGCTCAAATACTAAAATGTTTCACTTTTCCTTCGGTCTTTCGGCGGAAGGGTTGATGTTTAAACGTACCGTGGAATTCATTGTTTGTGCAATTCCTTCCGAAGCTATGAGGCTGAGTTGCCGAAGTGAGTAAGCCAACATGATAATTATTTTCCTATTTATTTTACAATCTACGCATCGTTATCCTTGGTATGATTCCTATTTTTGGTTTTAGTACCGGAAGAACGTCCTTTGTCGAGACAAACCTTCTCAAAACGCGTCTTTAACCAGGAAAACTACAACCCGATTGCTCGACAAATCTGTTGAAGCCTGCTTCATTAAATTGAAACGTTCCTGGACCGAGCGACGGAAAATAGCCACAAATCTCTACTTTCACATAGTTATCTGTAGTTTTTTTAGTGAAACTATCGGGATTTCACGGAATTCTCAAGTAAAAGTCTTATTAAGACCCCCACACACGGGTTGTCTTGTCTTTGACTCGAACTCGAAGCGTTTCAATGTCGAACACGAATGCAATTTACAGAAGCCCCTTTCGAGTTACCGTCGAAAACAAGACAAACTGTGTGTGGAGGGCCCTATATGTTTATTTGCCATTCTAAAAAGTTATCTACTTGCCTGTGTGGTATCCATGTCTGACTGTTTTCTTTCTGAATACATGTTTGCATTTTTTACTTGACTGGATGTTTTCGTTGAAACTGACCAGACGAGGGCCAACAGTTTTGCTCATGGAGGGGGGGGGGGCAGCAAAATAAGTCCCTTTGCCACTTGGCAAACTTTAGCGTAGGTAGCCACAACCTAAAAACATTCATTTCGTCTTCAAGAAACAAGGGCCGGGTCTCCTACCTAACTCGATTTTTGCCAGGTAAGATAAGGTCGAACGCCAAGAGCGGGGTTCATAATGCACAGTCTACTCGGAGAACAATACAGCGATTTCCCTTTTCACCCACTTAATCACTCCCACACACCGCCACCGATTATACTAAAAAGTAGGAACTTCACACCACCAAAATCCAGATCGTTAGACCGACAAACCAAACAATTTGGCTCATGGTCAGATTCAAAACTAATCATAGGCATGTGACACTTTCAAAAACAAAAATCGCCATTTTTGACTCTCACAAACGCCAGATTTGCGGATTTTTGCTCTTCCAAATCTTTTGGTGGATTTGTCTCGTTAAAATCGTAATTTCGTGAAATTTGCTTGTTCAAACTCCAAATTTCGTGGGTTTTGCTCTTTCAAAAACCTCTTTTACTGAATTTCACTCTTTCAGAACCTTTATTACATAAAATTTATTATAAATTTATTTATATGACAAAGACCAACGTTCTTGATGGCTCCCCACACCAACTCAATCGGATTTAAGTCGGGGTGATAAGGAGGGAGACGCAGACGTATGTGACCAAAAGATCGGATCAAGTCATCCACCACGAAGGATTTCTCGATGGGAACGTCTCTCACGAGTTCGAGAAGTTCTGCTTTCGTTGATGTTTCGCAGAATTCGATGCCATGCTGGGAAAGCTATTCGCGGCGGCGGCCAACACTGCCTGCCGGCACGTTGGGTAGGAAGCACGTACTGAGCCATTTCGAGAAATTCTCAGCATTCATGGACGTGTGATAGTCCCCTGAAGTACTTGAGGATTTGAAAATCAGGAGACCGTCTCTAACGAAGCCATGCTCCCCACCACCATGAACAACAATAAGTCGATTGCCCTTGCCTGAAATATAAAATCACGAGAAACTATTTTCATGCTAAAGAAATGAAGAATCATCAGCTCACCTATTTTATGAGTAGCCCCCAATTCGTCCTCCGACTGCCAACAGGATGAAACGTTGTGGGCCTCTTGTACGTACGTTTCATCCAGGAAGGCAATATTCTTGTTGGCCTCTAGATGTTTTTTTATCTCCCTCCGGTAGGAGACCCTACGGGCTGCAATTTCTGGCCGCTCAATTAGAATTTTACGATTGGATTGACACTTCTTCCACTTAAACCCCAGGAGATGTAGGCGCTGCCGAATGTACTCCTTACCGCAGTCTACAACGCCTTGCTCTAGTAACTCCTTATGGAGAAGCCTAATTGACGGGCACTGCTTTTTAACAGCATAAAACTGCGAACTTTAAAACGAATGGCACTGTCAGTAAAAGAATCGAACTCGACTCGCTTCTTATGTGGAATGTTCTTCCTCGTAGGTGTGGTGAAAAGTGACCGACTCGAACTCGAGCCCTCTGAGGTCGATCGTTCAGCTTCCTTCACGATGCGGAAAACAGAAGACCGGGAAACACCGGTCGCCTCAGCCACCAAACTGTTGATGTCGGGCTTAGGCTCTTCCTCTACCTTCTGCCGGGTAAAATACTGAATAACTGAAAAAACGATTTGCCTTGCTTGGCTTCCTAAAGTTCTTCTTTTCGGTCTTGCACTCATTTCTGAAATCAAATACAACATCTTGTCTCTCAAAGTATTAAAATCATTAATTATCTCATGTCTACTTACTTTAATCACGACAAAAAAACCGTTGAGGCAAAAAAAACACTCATATCACTGATAGAAATATCGGACAATATCGATTGCACGAAAAACTGGTGGGGGGTTAAGTACATACTAATCGGCACTAGTAGCGCTACCGTCGATTTCTTTAGTCTTTGGCCGGGCTATACACGTCTAATTGCGTTTTCTATTTACATAAAATTCCGCTCTGGAGCCGAGCATTTCCACCCGTCTTCTCCGTTACCGCATGATATAATTCAGAGAAGACGGGTGGAAGTGCTCGCCTTCAGAGCAGAATTTTATGGAAAACGCTATAAATATGCAATTACATATGCAGATATGCATTTGCATGTAATCCGACCTTTAAGTAGTACATTACCAGGATGCAGCAAGTCTCATTCTCACACTCACAGCGTTCAGGACCTAGTTTAGTGTTTAGAAGAACCCGAAGCTACTTAGCGTTAGCGCTAGCGACCGCCGCGTTCTGAGTAGCTCTGGTAAGAGGTCGGATGACTTGCCCTGCAATTACATATGCAGAATATGCATTTGCATAAAATCCGTCCTACACGTCTAATTGCGTTTTCTATTTACATAAAATTCCGCTCTGGAGCCGAGCATTTCCACCCGCGTCTTCTCCGTTACCGCATGATATAATTCAGAGAAGACGGGTGGAAGTGCTCGCCTTCAGAGCAGAATTTTATGGAAAACGCTATAAATATGCAATTACATATGCAGATATGCATTTGCATGTAATCCGACCTTTAAGTAGTACATTACCAGGATGCAGCAAGTCTCATTCTCACACTCACAGCGTTCAGGACCTAGTTTAGTGTTTAGAAGAACCCGAAGCTACTTAGCGTTAGCGCTAGCGACCGCCGCGTTCTGAGTAGCTCTGGTAAGAGGTCGGATGACTTGCCCTCGATGGTGTAGTATCGCTATCGACCCTCACCCTCAAGCGAGCCACCGACCTCCGCGTTCTGCTCTTACCCTTACTGATCCAGGCAGCATGTTATAGAGATCAATCCCAAGTTGGTGTAAGCTCTTATTAGTGAGTCTCAAACGGGTCCTATCTTTTATAAGCTTATGATTGTGATAGCTTTTATAAGCTAATGATTGTTGAGGACTCCTGCGGGAGAAAAAAACATAGAAGTAAAGAAGAAGGGGTTTCCCAATTCATGAATTTTTATGTTCTTTCCCAAGGATAGATGTGTGTACAAGTATACAATGTACATGTACATTACCTCCACCGAAAAAATCAACAAGAACTTTCTCATTCATCCCACCCATTTTTCATTTCTTTTTTGTTAATGTTGAATGTAGTAGATTACAAGGACGCTTCTCCAAGATTAATTGTAAATGCTCGAGAAAAAACAAGACCTCCCGAGCATTTTAATACGAATTTAGAAATTGGGTAGAAACCGAGGAAGAAGATGTGGTTTAGAAAGCCGAGGCTTGGAAAAATTGGTACAGAGAGAGGAAGGTATGAGAGCAAACCTCTCCGACTAACCCGCTTCCATCACGTCTTAATCAATGAATGAATCTCTCAAACATTGCCAATTGAAATCCTTCAAATTGGGGTTTGAATGGCCCAACCCCGTGAAATTTGGCCTTTGAGCTTTGACAAGCTTCAAACTTGGGCTTTTTGAAAGATTCAAGCCCGTGAAATGGTTTTTTATTGAACATGATACCTTTTTTGTTTGGAAACCCGTAAAATGATTGACCCTGAGAATTTGGGTTTGAACCGGTATAATCCGCAACAAATGGGTTTAGGAGAGGCCAAACTCAAAAATCATAAAATCGTATTTCTTTTTACCGCAGGCCCCTTTTTTGGCACCAACTGAGGGGGAATTTTACCGCAGGCCCCTATTTTTACCGGTTGTAGATTTGAATTGGTAAGGGAATTTTACCGCAGGCCCCTTTTTTGGCACCAACTGAGGGGGAACAAAATGATGAAAATGAAAAATGAAACAGAGTCGGTTTGGTTGCCTATACGATATGGGAAGGTGGACTCTTGTTAGAGGAGTTACTTGCAATTAAAATCTTTATCCCCGGCCTAAATTTCATTCATAATTGATTGATATCGTTCTAACTTATGAGGTTTGACTCGATTGTCGCATGAATGAAATGCACTTTTCCCGACAGGCTGCTGTCGGAACAAAACTTTTTTCAGATTACGTTAATTTTCAGATCAGTTACAATAGGTTAAATGGTATATCACTATTTCACCATTGCGGAATGCGGAGTGCCTGGGTTTGTGTTAAATGTGGGCCGCGCTATTCATTGATGTAGGATGGTGGTACATGTATTGTGTATTGTCTTTTTGTTCTCCTCCCCCAGTTGGTGGCAAAAAGGTTGATCTGCATAGTTATTGGTTACCAAAAAATTTTGATCTTGAATTTCTATGCGGCAGTTGAAGTGAAGTCACAAGTCGCACAGAATGTCGAATCAAAATTAGAAGGTGAAAGTGTACTAGTGTAGGCATAGCTGGTGGTGCATGGTTACAACGAAGCATCTTGCGTTGAAAAAAAAATACATAATCAAAACTCAGCAAAGAACAAAAGTATATGAAATTTCAAAATGTTTAAATTTATAATTTTAATAAAACGGTTAAACCCCACCCCTTTTTCCACCCCTACCACCCCTTCCCCCTCCGTTTCTCCATGCTCCTCTTCCACCTCCTCTTCCACCTCCTTTTCCTCCTCGCCCTCCTCTCCATCCTCTCCATCCTATCCAGCCTCTTCCTCTTCTTCCTCCTCTCATTGGTCCAAAATGATAATAGAGCGCACAACAGAAGTTAAAGCGACAAATGTATACAGAATATTATGGGCTGAAGAGGAGATACGAAGGGAAAAAAATGAAATGCATAATAAAATAACAAATTGAGAAATAATGTTCAATCAATTATACCATATTTACGACCATATTCAGAGACCTTCTTTATCTGAGCCTTAACTTAAATTGTGCAAAGGTCATACGTGTATTGCTAAAGGAATGCCGAGTGCCTGGGTTCGAATCCGAAACAATTTTTTTAAAATTTTTTTTTTGTTCCTCCCTTTTTGGCCCACCTCAGGATTTCTTGCTCAAGATTTATTAGGCTGTAGGCAAATCAAATAAAAGAGACGGCTCAAAATACAATCTCAATGAAATTTTTTGGTAATTGGGTGGTCCAGTAAAGCATAGCGTTAATTTAATAGCTCCCCTCCGCCGAGAACTCCCCTGCCATATCAACGGATTTGGTTCACAAAGGTCTCATTCGAAAGCGCGTTCATTTCTCATTACTCGAGTCAATTTTGGGGGCAATTGCAGCAACAGCCGTGCGGTAGCGAATTTTCAACTAATTCAAACCCCTCTTTCACACCGTTCCCGTGGACCGATTCATCTGGATCACGAACTCGTCCGAGATATTCACGCTATTGATTTTTAGACCAAATTTGGTTGCCCTAAGTAAAAAATTGCGACCGTGATCGTGCTAACAAGCGAGGGGCCATATATATATATATATATATATATATATATATATATAGCAAATCGAACCGACCTCGGATTCGTGTTCTAGGGGTTCTGAAACGTGAAAAAAAAGTATCACAACCCATATGTGCGACCATCAGGGCGAGACCAAAAATGCACTAAAATTTGGCTTTTTAAAAAAGAAAAACACAATTTTTTCTTGAACATCCAATTCCGCGAAAAGGAAGGAGTAAAATCCGTCAATTTTGGCTTTGTACATGACTCGTTGGAACCGGCAGTTTTCTGTCTCAAAATTATTAGTTTCTGGATCAAATTATACAAATCAGTGAGTGGGGTGGGGTGGGGGTCTGAATTTTATCATGACGTTGATTGGTGGGAAATTTCGAAAGCCGGCTCACCTTCTTTGTCCCGAGCTAGCTACGCTCTTGTTCGCGGTTAAAATTGAGAAGAAATGTCCGTGTGCCCAAAAATGCTGCCCAAGCACGGTGGACCGTTGATTACTATATCAACTCTTGTCGAAGTTTTATTTCTACGAAACGGCAAGTTTTTCCTCGCTTATGAAACATACACTTTTCCCTGTGTGCTCAAAAATGATAAAAATAACTCATTGAGCAACTCATTGAGCGATTGTGAAAATCCGTTATCCGTTAGGTGGATTTTCCCCCTGTATTTCAAAATCCGATAGATCTGACGGGAAATCCAACAAATGCAACGCTGAGCGTGAGAAACGCGTGGTCATCACGCCATGTATACTTGGGTTTCCCGGAAAGAAGAATTTCTAATCAAACGAGCCCGTTTGAAGCGGAGTTGTTTTTATGATGGCCTTGAATATTCCCGTAGGCTATAAACCCGTTCTTCAACCTGCTGTGATTTATTAGACACGTGGGCAGTGCCTAAGCCTTTCATATTCCTCTTTGAAACTCTTTTGTCTCAAATCGATTGCCCCAAACAGCTTGCCACTAACAAAACATCTTGGCATTAATAGCTTTCCTCAGAAACCATCAATTTATCCCACTCCCCCATTGGCTCTAATGCCAATGCCAAAAAACGAAGAAATTATTTCATCAAACTGATTTGCAAAATCTTGGATATCTCTGCAAAGTGCAAAAATTATCATTTTTCGCCAGGAAATCTAGAGGGACTGCAAATTTTCATAGAAAATGGCACAGGGGCCCAAGAAACTGATAGCTTTGTCCCGGAACGAGACTATTCAATCAGAAAACTGGAAATCTGGCTCTCATGGCCGTATATTCAGAAACCAACTAAAGGAGTTGAAAAATGTGATGGTTTATAGAATTGTGTCATCTTTTTCGATGCTCTTAAAGGAGTCGTAAAGGTTAAGGTCGGTTCCTGAATACGGCCCTCAGAATCTGATTGGCTATGGCTATTGGGTATTTTATCCCAAAAGCCGCAAATTTGGCCGTCAAACTGATGATTTTTACTGTCTATCTGATTGTGGAGCATGATATATGACCCAGAACCCCAATCTTAATGATAAGAAACAGTTTCCTATCCTATCAACTGGTAATTTTGCGACAAATCTGGCTCTTCAGCACGAAAAATGTTGCAAAATATTTGAGATTTTATAGTCTCAAAACCATCACTTATCAAAACCATCAAACTTCCAGGTGCACTGAAAAACTTTTTCTGGCGATATTTACTGCGAGGACATGGTACTCCGTGGACGAGAGAATTTTTCATTAAAATTTACGTTTTTCGTCCAAGCAATCGTTCAATTACCGTGTTCAGTAAACACTTGTAGGACCAAATATTGGACACAGTAAAATTTGATAGTGGGCGTAGTAAACTTTGCGTTGGTGGCCAACGATTTTTCACTACGACGTAACAGTTAATCTCACAAAGGGCGAGTGCACGACTTACTAAGACCAGAAATTGGACGCAGTAAAATTTGCGTTGGGGGCGAGCGATTATTTCCAACTCGTAACAGTTAATATATCAAGGGGCGAGAGCACCACGTACTAGGACCAGAAATTGAACGCAGTGAAATTTGAGCGTAAACGCTTTAACCTTTTTATTTTATTTATTAGGTACATTTTATTTACGAGTCTGAAACTGCAGATATTTTGGTGAATTGCTTCGATGGGGCACCGTACTTGAAAACGTATAATGCTGTAGTGTTGGTTAGAGGACCAACGATGACCGGCGTAGGTTGTAAATTTAATTTTTCATTTCTGAGTCCTTCCTGGCGGTTTTTAATGATACTTCCATATCATTAGCAATCTGCAAATAAAGAAACAATACAGTTAAGATTATATTGCTTTGCGTTGAGTTTATTTCATCAACGGTCAATACATACCCAAACATGGAAAAGGAAGGCTTCTCGGCACTGTCTTAAGGAAGCCTTTGGTTTCATTTTAGTCTTCACGTTATTGTTTTTTGTCCTTTCTACAATCGTGATTCTACAGCCCACAGGCTTAAATAAAGTTGGGATTAAAAACAACGCTGAGGAGTCTGGACGATCTGGAAAGTCACACCACATAGAAAAAGCTCATATTATATCAGCTCACTAAAAAAAAAGTATGAAATCAGCTTACCAGGCAGCTTGTCTGCAAAGGATTCCATCCCCCAACTGTCCAAGAAACGAAGTCCATTCTTTGTTTGTTCGTTGTTTTTTTTTTCCTGAGAGTTTTCAAGCATGAAAAAGTTGAATTAATTAATCTTTGAGTTAATAATTAGTCAATTGAGGGAAGGGCTTACTGGGCAGGGTTCTTGATATCACTGCACAAGTGTGAGTGTAATTGTCAAATTTTAAGTACAATGGAAACTCGGTTAGAGGCTTGAACATTGAGGCTTGATACATTGAAATGGGAAGTATCAGGGCCGGCGAAGGAACAAAAAATATAAAAAGGCAAAAAACTGCTGGGCGGGCTTTTTGAGAACTCAACTGCCCGAGCCGAGAAATGGCTGTGGACGCACCACCGCTGGCCACGATGCCTCAGCAGGTTAATTGAGGCTCCACTATATCAGAAAATTATTCCTTTGAAGACTTAGCACATAACATGATTTTAACACAATAGAACAATTTTAATCCTTACCTTTAGCTTTATCGCTTTCGCTTGAGTCTTATTCCAGTCCATTAAATTCATCACAAAAGACAAAACTCGACTCGCGAAACTGGGAGGGAGCAGGGAGCACTGACACTGAGAACTGAAATGCTGATGAGGCATGAGGCCCGGGCAAGTCACCACACACTAAAAAGAGTATCCCTCTACTTTTGCCTATAGCAACGGAAGGAAGACGCACACAAAGAAACATCAAGGGGGCACAAGTCACTTTTACCACGTCAACCTAGTTCTTTTTACTGGGGAGACCAGTAGTTTTTACAAAGCCAACCCCCAACTATCCGTGTGTTTTTGGACGCATTACTTTTTACCCTTCTTATTTCAGCACCCGATACTAAGGGGACGCATCTCTTTTTACAGTGGCAACATCAATGGTTTGCTGGACTACGGCATAATATTCCATGTCCGTACAGCAACGCGAGCTTTGCCTGTCACAGTAGTACTTGATATTTTTTGCCACTGCAATCCTTACAAGGCTGTACAATAAACTCTGTCAAGGGAACTATAAATTATACTCTTGCACGGATTATTCCGTACATTGCTGAAGGAGTAACAAGTACTTTACTGCATTTTCGTTGCGCGCTAAGGGAAATTTCACTGCGCCTTCCTTCACGAAGTAACGAGGTACCAGCTATATTTAATAGTTTTTGTTGATTTTTGCTTGTGTCAAAGTAATGTTGGCTGTAGCCATGAGCAAATCTTACTTAAAAATATCAGCCCGGTTTTTCCGTGTGCGGGGTGTTTAGCGCATTTCCACAAATGAGTGGCCTATAAAAAATGAATGCACTACAAAAGAAGAAAAGAGTTTTGCCCGGGCTTAATTGAGGGAAAAGAGTGAAAAAATGGTTCATATAGTTGCACCTATACAGTCGCAATCGCAAGTTATTTTATTCAGATTTTGGCACTCCCTATGAGAGGTACCCGGGGCAGCTACCCCTACCAGCCCTCTATCGATACGCTGCAGACTGTGTACTCAAGACTCAAGAACAGATGGAGCAGAGCATAGATCGTCGGTACAATCGTCGAAACGGATCGCTGCGTATACCTATAGATACGAACCATTTTCCACTATCTCTATTGTGTTTTTGCTTTTTCATAAACGTTCAAGTTAAAAATAGTGTGTTAAGCTGGGATGACATGCGGTGAAATGTTTGAAGCAATATTGCATGCAAGTTACGTTTCTTCTAAAAATAATGTTCCTTGGATGAACAACTTGCAGGCCTTATTGCTTCAAAAATCGCGTCTCGTAAACCGAGCTTTATAGAGTAGAACAAAAATAATTGGATGCAAGACATTGGATTTATACGATTGACCGCTTATGCATTGAGCTATTGTCGTATCAAATAGGACTCGATGACAATTATTGTTTCTAGGCACACAACATATACAAAAGACAAAACACCAGAATCAGAAGTTGTACAAGATAACTCGGAGTAGGAACCTGGAGGGATATCTGAGATGGCAATATATCGAGAAACGTGAAGGGAAGAAGCGAAGAAGGAAGTATTTGAATAGTGATACCGAATAAAGGAAGCTCGAGAAAATACTTCGGACTCTTCGTCTGTTTGCAGAATTTGGCACGTTGCCCCACGCGGGCCCAAAAGATGTCTGTATGAATCACATAATAAAATTAACTCCATACGTTCATCCGTCTCTCTCTTTTAGTCTTTTTTTCACACCTTCGATGTGTTTCTATGACAACTTCCGCCCCACAACTCAATCGTGTAAGCGTTCCTCTGATTCACTCACTCACTCTTTCTCGATACTTTCATTTTCCATCCGTAATTTACTTTGCCCTTCAGACGACAAACTACTGATCACATTTCACCCAGTTCCGGTGATACATTTCGGTCACGTAGTTTCGAAGGAAAGGAAATGAGAATGGTTAGTCAGTATGTGTGGTTTTCCTCTTATTTATTTCTAAAGGAAAAAGAGTATTTGTTCCCGTGAAACAAAAAAGAAGGAATGAAGGGAAGATGAAAGTGCCTACAGCTCTTAAAATTGAAAAATTCTAGCAAGATAGAAGAAGAAGAAAGACGGCTGGAGCCTTATGCTAATTCACTCAAAAGACAATAATGACAGTCTTGATATTATCCGCCGAAGAGAATGCATATTTCATAACCTAAGCTCGATTTAATACAGTTTCTCGCTACATCATGGAAATCTGACATACATTTAATATGGAGGAGGGAGAAAGTCAATTTTAAGTTAGTTGGCTGGCTGGTTTCAGTGTGGAGCGGAAAGGGTTACAGAAGAGTTTCTGGCGTTGATTCACTCCTCCCTTTTCCACGCCCCGCCTTCGCGTCTAACACCTCGTTCGGAATTTGTGAAATTGGAGGAAAGAGGGCAGGCAGAGAGATGTGGTCCCTCGAGGATTGGAAAAAGGGAATGTTTAACATGCCTTGCCACAAACTTAACGTTTCTACACTATAAAGCTTTATAGAAATCCTTTTAAAGCACCCCGAAAAGATCGATGCGTTATTCTGAACTCTCCGAGAAATAAAATTCAGCACACTAGCACAAACGAATAGAAAATCACCATAGGAAATAAACCGATATTATTTGTTTGTGGTCCATAGGGGCCCTTAGTGAACAGTTAATGAGATAACCATGAAAGCGTTCAAAATAAATGAAAAGCTTATCACAGGAAAGTAGCTGGTACTTAGCTATCATTATTATAATATACCAGCTCTTTCTTTCAATTTTATTCGTTTGCATTATACCATTTTACCCTTCCTGAATACACAGACTCGATTCCTATAACAAAAGCCAGTAAATTTACATAGACGGGCTGCTTTAGGTCCTTTCAAGTTTCATACCAGCAGGTTATGATGTTATTTGCCTATACATAAGCGAGCCCAGACTCAACAAGTCTATACTCCTTTAAGGGTGGGGAATTGCACGGGTGATTCCTCGACCCCCCTCCAATCTTCCATGTCTACTACTCAGCATTCACTTTCTCCACCAATCCCGGTTTTTAAGGAATCGTTTTAATCTTTAGCCAATTCCGCATATGCAGTAGTTTTCCTTTTTTCAAACATCTCAGAAGTTATTTTTTATCCTACTCGATGTGAAAACGCGTGTTTTCATGACTCGTAACTGTCATGAAAATACGATTTTCATGTCTAGGCATGAAAATACGATTTTCATGTCTAGGCATGAAAATGATTGCCAAAATTTGCCGCCGAGATGCGCTTCGGATGGCTATCGAATTTTATTTATTTATTTGGCTATCATTCATGTACATTACATCGAGAAAAATCACAGCGCGAATAAACTAATAGCCCACAGAAGAATAAGCAAAAAACTTGTGCTCTTCTGTGGAGTTGCTGAGCCCCTGAATACGTCACCTAACAACTAACTAGGTAAGTTTTATTTTGGATCAACTCAACAATGACAACATTACACAAAATTGACCATATCACATTACATGAAGGAAACGCCTATTTCACAATAAACTAGGAAACAAACAAAACCATTACACATTGGCTATGGATTGCCTCCATCCATTTTCTTGAAACCCCGTACACTATGGTAACGGAAAGGATTTATTTTATTATAAAAAAAAATCTCAGAGCCGACACATAACAATTTCTTTTATAAAATGCAGTACTTGTTTTTGGTAATGAAATACCACTATTAACAAAATTTCTGGAAAAAGAAAAATTATACAAATGAACAGGCTTAATACCTACCCTATAAACATGAAGGCAAGGCTGATAACGAAAAATCTGCTGAATAGTCCAAACATTAAATAATTTATGGAGTAACGAAGAGGGAAATCTATAATCTTTATAGATGAACTTTCCTAAAATAACTTTTGCAAGCTCCTCCCTACAAAATAATGCCATACTTGATAATCGAAAAAGGCAACCCAAAGAAAATGTTTCTCCAACACCAAGGACTTAGGAAGTAACGAATTTCTTTGAATAAATAAAATAATTTCCTTAGTCTGGAGATTAAATTATCAATATGGGACTTATAGTTTAAGCGACAACCAATTATAATTCCTAAATATTTACACTGATCATCAAAGGGTAACGCGTAACAATCATCATGGCAATTACCACTAAAACAAGATAAATTACTATGCAGTAAGTGGGAAACGTCTATTACTAATAGAAAAACGAAGGACTGATGTTTTTTATACATTTAACCCTAACTCATTAACATTAAACCAATTTTTAACCCAAAAGAAGTCGGAGCAAATTGCATCAACAACCTTACAATAATCATCTCCCCAAAAAATTAGTTCCGTATTATCAGCGAAACGAAACATTTTACCCCTAATATTCAAACTCAACAAATCATTGATATAAACTAAGAACAAAATTGGACCCAATACCGTGACTTGAGAGATACCACTATTGACAGTGACTTCATCACTAATAGTGGGACAAATTCGAGTAACCTGAGGACGATCCGTTAGGAACGAACTGATCAGTTTGAGAGGAACACCACTTTTGTTTCCTATTCCTGCAGGGGTTCCTCTCGTTGCCATGCAACACACCTCTCCTCATTCCTTTATACAGACCGATGTCGTTCCCACTCACAGAGGCGTTGTCGCTTGTCTAGATGCACTTTTATTTTGTATTTTGTCAAGAACGGATGGGCAAACGTTTTCTTTTTTTTCCACCCAGGAGGAAACCCAATATTCAAAGAGGCAAGGGTCAAGAGAGAGGAAGGGTGCACTAAAAAGAAGGCTTGACCCTTAGGGTGCTTTTTCATCTGTAAAATAAACATTTTGTTGGAAAAGTTCAGATTCGGATTCAGCACCCCAAAAAAGATAAAAATCCAAAAGTAATTGCAAGGTTTCCATGTTTTTTCCACCTCAGGGCAATTTTGAACACCATTTGACTGGGTTATACAGACTTGAAATATGTTATTTTATAATAAATATAAATATATATTAGGGGTATTCATGCTCGGAAGTTTAACATATGTTATCGACGTAAACCCTGTTATTTCGTATCTTTTGTGTTCAGTTTCTCCGTTTCTATGGTCTTACCCATCTGTTCGGAATTTAGCAAATAACAAATACAAGGTTTAACATTCTTCATGAATACCCCTATAAACTAATAAATATGCTAATTTTGTGATACTGTATAGGTTCATTTTTTCTGTTCATATAAAAAGGCATTCAAAATAAGAAAATTGTTTCTATTTTCACTGTGAAAATACATGAACTACCTACCGAAAAGAATGATTGCCCAATAAGTCGCCTTGTTACTTTCCGCGTGAACAAACTTCCCGGTCTTTCCTATATTTCTCGCTGTACGAGTTTCACGTTCGATGAGTTTTAGAGAGCCATCAACAAGAAATTGCTCTTGAGGAGTTTTCAACAAGTTTAGGACCTAGAAAAGTTGGCGGGAAGACTATAAGTATTATTTCTTAGATGACAACTTAGGCAGGAATAAAAAAAAAATGGTCTGAATTGTGGAGAACTCGTTGTTCATTTTTGCTGAAAAGTGACTTTGATTATGAAACTTTATGATGGTTTGGGAATACATTCTTTGAAAATGGATTATATGTATAGCAAAAGACGTTTATCGTGGAGTTCCACTCTACAAAAAAATGCAACTCTTTTGTAATAGAACACAGAGAAATTGCATTTTTTTTTGTTTCTTGTTTGTTGTTTGTAGTGGTTGTTGTTTGTTGTTGTTGTTGTTGTTGTTGTTGTTGTTTGTTTTTTCTCGCGAAAAGTCTTTCCTCTCGTATGTACATCTTGATGGTCACGGAAGACCACACACAAAAAAATAAAACATCTGAAAACAATAAAAGTTCAACCAAGAGGGAGAAGAAAAAGCTTTGGATTCGTAAAATATAAGACACGTATGTAATATACTTCTCCCCACTGTCTTTTCAATGCGTTATCATTCATTTTTGAAGGAACAAATATGTGCAGGCTTATGGCAAGAAGACAAGATTGGAAAGGACAAACAAAGAAAAAAAACATAACGACCTAAGTTTCGAATTCTGAATGGCTCGAAAGGCGATCAAATTGCAAGGAGACCAGCCGAACAGGCTTCCCTCTGCACGCTTTCGTAAGTTTTCAGCCATATTTTTCAATAGGAACGTCTTTCAAACAAATGATTTCTGTGTAAAGTTGAGACACGGGAAATGCAAGAAAAAAACAGAGTTGTGGGAAAAATGTGAGTGGGGACCACCTGATCGTATCTTTCTTGCCAGATGTATTGGGTTATGAAAATTGTAGAGAAATGTTCCTTTTTTTTCATACGAAAAATCAAGAGGTAGAGCAACAAATGTAGCCAGTAAAAGAGTTGTAATTTGACCTGATAAATTGTGATGGGAATAATTTTAAAACCGAATTAACAACACGACGGTTCACAGATTTTGATTTTGCTTATTTAGAGCTTCCTTCCAGAATACATCACCCTGTATTCCTGCATTCATCCGCATTTCGGTCTTACAATCAAGGGTGAAGGTTTTAAAATTAAATTGTCGATTAATCGTTAAACTTCAATTGGTTATCCCAACGTGATATTGCTTCAATTATTCCATCATTCCTTCCCCTTCGACGGACACGGACATTGTGAAAGTATTTTCGGGGGCTGCTTCCAAACTGTTCAATTTCTCCTGGGATGCATAAAAAGCTATGTGGGGCCTGCAAGCACCAATGATCGTAGATCATCAACATGGAAGTTGGTTATAATGAATGAATGAATAATCTTAAAATACGTTGGTCTACGTAAGTGGTATACGTTTGATGATATCTATTTTGCCTGTATCGTTCAGGTATCGAAAGCAAAACAGCCAGGTAGGTTGATTCGCGTGTGAGATTATGTGAATTAATGGATGAGGATGGGTATGACGATGTAGTGAAATGAGCTAAAAATCCGTATTTCTTAAATATTTGCTTGAATTTATATGAGACCAACTGAATGAGATTCGTCTGTTTCAGCGATAAGTTTCTTTATTATTGGGCAAACGTGATCGCAACCAGCAACAACGCAGTTGAGTGTGTGAAAATGAGAATTTTTTCATTTTGTTCTTTCAACCGTACGAATAAAGTTTTCTCTTGTAGTAAAACGAGAAAGAAGAGAGCGGATGAGAGGGAGGGAGTGTACAGAAAAGGAGTGAGCAAGGAGGAAATATTTTTTGAATGAAACACCCCCCGTTACAGCCTTATACCTCTTTGTTTTTCGCACGTCAATGAACTACGTGACTTCGTTTTAAAGCCAAATTTTCTATTCGTGGGCGCTCGTAAAAACATTGCGTTTTTTCTTTTTTGCGTGCTGCCGTTCGGAAAATGTTATTACTCATGCGGATTCGTTCTAATTAGAGCGGTTTTTACGCTCGGAAAACATTAATTTCTTGTTTTAGAGGCCACACACAGGTCTTGATTATAAGTTTTTCATTAGTTTTCCCCACTTTACTGCTAACCACCACTATTCTCTACGAGAATGGGAGTAAAAACAAATCGTTAATGCATATCGTTCAGAGTGAAACTGAGTTTTGGGGAGAAAATAATTCATTACTTCTAAGGTATGATTCCACTTAAAACAGTAATTTCGATTTCAAATCGAATGAAAATTAAAACGATTTTAGAAGTATACCTAAGTTCAATGTTTTGCTGAAATCATACCTAAGTGGTTAACATTTAAGCAGTGAACATACGAGAGCGATACGATATCGTTTCCACATCTCCGACGCATTATAACAGCGTCTACAGAGCTGGTAGAAACAACTGGAAATGTGTCAGTGATGTGGAAACAACAGCATGAACGCCGCGCCACGTCGCCTTACACTTCTTTAAACATTTTAAAAAAAATTATCTCTGTATCCGTGCTAAATCCGCCCTCTATATACACGTGTATATAGACGTAGAGGGTATTAACGTTAAGGTCGCACCACCGACCAGGGTTCGATTCTGCAACTCATTTGCGGCAAAAGTTGTCCTCTGCAAAAAAAATTTCACCCCGCACGAAGTCCGACTTTTTTCACTTTTAAGATTTTTTTCGTGTTATAGACATCACGTTACTAAAACGACTGTAACTCGCTTATTTCTGGCCGAAAATCAAATCTGAATGCACCGTTGGAAAGAGCGTTAAATTTACCATCTTCCCAATGCAAAATAATATTTCAAATGTAGGATTCAGGGGACGAAAAATGAGCCTGAGTAGTAAAATGTGAGGAATTACGAAAATTTGCAGAATTTTCAAACGTTTTCAACTCCGACTGAATCTGTCGGTTAATCGTACACTGCAATCTTAAAAGTTGGCGTAGCACCTCAGCTTTCATAGGCCTAGTCATTTTTTAAATTAAAAAATCGAATAGGTGAGAAAACCGCGTCTTATTGAAAAAAATAGGTGTTTTTTTATGTTGCTCAATTTCCTTCAATGACACAAATCTTCACAGTTTGGTGGAAAAAGGGGATGGGTTTTACTTGTTTTTTCTCGCTGAATCGAGTAGCGGTTGGCGCGCATATCACGCTAGCACTGAATCTGGTGGTGCATATGTGGCTCATGAAATAGGAGAGCTAGGGAAATAGGGGTAGTCTGGTGTTACGTTTAAAAATGAATTTATTTTCCACTAAGGGTTGCTATTTGTGGGAAAAGTCCGAGTACCTCTAATAACAACGAGAGAACATGCGGGAAACGACGAACAAGAGCTACTTTATTCACCTCAGCATGATATTTTCTGTGTGTCCGCAATTTCGGTTTAGGCATATGCGGCGAACCTCATCCACTGCTCCTTCTGAAACCTCTGGATTCCGCCTTTCTTAGTCACTGCATGTGGATCCTATCCAGCAGATTCTCGATCTCAGGATGTTTTTCACCATATCTTTATAAACTCCTGTTTTAAGTCCCTGCACAAACGTTAGCCGAGAGGGGTAAGGTCCGGTCTTCTAGGAGGCCATAGAATTGGTCCTCTGAATCCAATCCACGTGTAAAAAAATGCGTTCACTTGGGAGTGATAAATCTCGTACTCTGATTACTCGGAGCGCTTTACTGTAACTGCATGTAAACGCCGAGCATGATTACCTCGGAGCATAGTTTATCAAATAGGTAGAAAGCGTTTCTAGAGGATCTGCTTAAGGATTAGCGAATTCGGCGATCAAATCAGGCAGAATCATTGGGTTTTAGAACGGATAGTGGGGACCAACACGAAGGACACACCGAAAATATGCCATAGTGAATAAAATAGCTCTTACTTGTATTTTCTAGATGTTACCATCAGACGGTCTATTCCGTCCCGTAAGGGAATTGCGTCCCTTAGTAGAAACGGAATCCTTTTTAAAATATTAAACATCGTATTACCCCTATTCCCCTAGCTCAACTAATTCATGAGCATCGTTAGCACAACCATTCGATTCAGCCACAGAAAAAACAAACATAAAACAGGCGTATCCCACCCTTTATTCCACCAAACTGTGAAGATTTGGCAGTCATTAAATAATTGAGTAAAATAAAAAAAAGCACCTATTTTTTCAATCAGACGCGGTTTTCTCACCTATTCGATTTTTTAATAAAAAAAAATGACTAGACCTAAAGAAAGCTGAGGTTCTACACCAACTTTTAAGACTGCAGTGTACGATTAACCGACAGATTCAGTCGGAGTTGAAAACGTTTGAAAATTCTGCAAATTTTCGTAATTCCTCACATTTTACTACTCGGGCTTATTTTTCGTCCCCTGAATCCTACATTTGAAATATTATTTTGCATTGGGAAGATGGTAAATTTAACGCTCTTTCCAACGGTATATTCAGATTTGATTTTCGGCCAGAAATAAGCGAATTACAGTCGTTTTAGTAACGCAATGTCTATAACACGAAAAAAATCTTAAAAGTGAAAAAAGTCGGACTTCGTGCGGGGTGAATTTTTTTTTTGCAGAGGACAACTTTTGCCGCAAATGAGTTGCAGAATCGAACCCTGGCCGGTGGTGCGACCTTAATGTTAACACCCTGTAAAACACACACCAAATCAAAGCGCTATTCTGTGTTTTGACAGGGAAATAAGAAGGTCTCCCCTAGCCGACCTTTTTCTAATCACAGGATTGAAAATCAAGGAGTAAAGAGGTTTAACCAGTTAATTGAATTATTAAATACTAACAACGTGAAAGTGAAGAAGATGCGAAAACCTGTATATTTCTCGAAGCGAATTTGCAGGAGAAGAAGGGGGCAAAACAATCCACGTTAATTAGAACCGATAAAACGTGAAATACGACGAGATAAATGGGAACGGCGGGTGGATGGACTAATGAACATTTAGAAGGCTGCTGGTTGGGAAGAATAAGTTGAGGATAAAAATGAATGGATGAATATAGGATTTTAGGCGTTTCCTTTTAAAGAGGTGCAGACGTAAGCTTCAAGAAGGCAACAGCCAGTGAATTTGCCCTCTTTAGTAACTAATTACAGATTGTTTTCGCATTGAATTCGAAATTCGGCCTTCCGAATGATCAGAATTCACAGCTTGTGCGAGGAAACCCGACTGTCAAGGCTCCAGGACAAATACATTAATGAACCCTGGAAGCTTAAAAATGTAAATGCACGTGCTCAAAATGATACCGTAAAGAGAACACACTTTTCTTTGCTATTTTAGTCGGCATAATAAAATAAAAGCGTTTAAACGAGACTATAAACTTGTTAAAAATGCTTTCCAGATGTTCAGAGTGTGCTGTACTTTATGAAATTCAAACTCTTTCACGTTTTATTATATTAGAACCAAAGTTCCCACCAATTCTCCCGCTTTTACTTTTTCCCCACAAGACAAAATTTCACTCAATCAATAGTGTATGTGAGGGGACCTATATGAAAAGGTTTGTTTACTCTAGTAATTGGTCTGTCGCGGCTTTTCGAGTATAAGACTCGTTTCACACATACGCGGTTTCCCGAGGCGCGGTTGTTACGCGGCGCGAACGCGGAGGGTGCCTTGCATGTGTGAACCGAGAAACCACTTCGAACCGCTGCCGCTCAGAAACCGAATTTCAGTTCACACACACGCGAGGCACCCACCGTGATCGCGCCGCGTAGCAACCGCGCCTGGGGAATTAACCGCGTGTGTGTGAAACGAGCCTAACAAAAGCAAGCTCAGCTTCACTTTTATTTCTCTTTTCCCCGGCGCAATAAAACTCTGAAAAACATTCAGTGGTGCGTGCTCTGAGAAACATTCTGTGTTGCGAGCTGTATATACGTCCATTCATTAAGGCCGGTCGTCCATTGGGAGCGTCTTCGAGCGGCGCTACACCTCGCGACAACGAGCGTACATCCAAAAAGGCTTAAATTGAATTCCCTGCACTGGACGACGTCACATTCAATTTGAGCCTTTTGGATGTACGCTCTTTGTAGCACCGCTCGAAAACGCTTCCAATTGACGACCGGTCTAACGAACTACAATAAGTGAAGATTTCAACCCTAATAATCTCTTTGTATTCCAATTCATCATCATTATCGGTGGACCAGAAATTTTTTATTTTATTTTGGAAAAAATGTTATTAAACGTTCGGAATGTACAAAAGATAAAGAATGTTTGAATATGTGAGAGTTGATTTGCTCTTTAGGAATGACCAAAAACGAGAAACTGAGAACAAAAGCTCTTTGGCGTTTCAATTCAAGCTTGTTATTATAAACAAAATTAAATTATTACAAGATTAATGAGCATTTTGTACAAATGGAAGACAAACGTCAAAAATACTCCCTCGAAACTTTCATGAAACATTCCACCAGAAGTTCAGCTGCCTAAAGGCGATTTGGGCTTAACTTGATGTTATTGTTTTATTTACGCAAAATCCAAAGATTCAGTTAAAATGAAATAATTATTGTCGGTCGATTTTCATCCAGTGGCACCCTTTTACCGGGCAACGCCCTTCACTCTTTTTCAACTACTAAACAAAAATCTCTCGTTAATCTGCGCTTATGAAATTCTTCATTCCAAGAATACCTTCTTTATATTTCCGAGTTTCATTTTACCTAACCGAATATTAGCCGGCGTGACATTTTTCAATAGCATTTTTAGACATTTAAATTGTAATAAGGCTTCAACAATATTACATATCCCAATGAGAATGTGTATACCTGCGACTACGCCGTGATAAGACACACGCAGTTTACTAATGACACTTCGGTACTACATAAAATGGCCTACAATTGTCAATCGGAACAGAACGTTTCGGACCAAGACCAACCGTTTCTGAAATACAGAATTTCAGAAAATGATCATTTTTCAAAACAATTGAAAACCCTACAAATTCTAGCAGCCCATCAGCTGTAAACGTATATTAGATAAAACTATTATTTTTCCTTTCCTAGTAATGAATTATTAAACGTAATATCTGTAGCAAAGTTTTCGAACAATGAAAGCATGGCTGGTACACAAGGGATGTGAGGGGCACCATTGTAATGGGGGGGGGGGTGTTTTAAAATAATAACAAGTGCATAAGAGTCGTACCTCTCAGCATGAACGAGTCGATGACTAGTTTCTGCGGGTTTCACCCATTTAGAAATCAATTTCACGGGTCTGACCATTTCAAAACTCAAATTTAGTGGATTATGGCTTACAGAACCAAATTTCACGAGGTTTGCTCACTCAAAAAGACCATTTCACAGGAACGTCCTTCTAGAAAGCCAATTTCGTGGAGTTGACTTATTCAAAAAAGCAATACCGTTGATTTGGAACTATTGTCGTATTTGTCGTCCAAATTTCACGGATTTAACGCCTATAGAACAGAATTTTGCACGAAGTTTGCACGTATGTGTACTCTCGCACATTTCACGTTTGGCTTAAAAAATAAATAAATAAAAAAAAATAAAAAAATGTAACGCACTAAAAGCAATTTGCCGGCTTGGCTTTTTCTAAAACAAAATCGGTTCTGACACAGCAGAAAATAATTGCGCTGGGTTGGCACCCCGGATAAGGAAACTACACTTTTTTCCTGAATATGAAATTTCCAGTTTGTTGACTCACCTGTAAGAGTGATTTTAACCCTAAAAATTGACAGTTGTATTCGAACCTTAGACGAGTGAAGAGTGAGGATCAATTTTCATTTCTCTCCATCATCGAATTCGGCAGTTAAGCTATTTTAATTTTCTTTCTTTTAATTTCTTCATGTACGTACGTTTATAAGAGCACGTACAAATGATAGTGGTAGGTGGGCAATAAAGCGCACCTTATTGTTTCAAAAAACCCCAGTAAGCGACACGATTATTCCCAAGGGAGTAAGATAACATTACTCCCTACTGATAACATTATTCTCTCTTTATTCGAAAGTAAACAACACGCGTGACGCGAAATCACTGAACCAACACTGCTTCTCGTAAGCGAACAGCTCTTGTTGCTGTGAGAATCACCAAAAACAATATATATATATATAGGGTGTTTACTGTGGTAGACAAAGAGAACAAGAAATACCTGGACATGTACCGGAAATACGTTCAACTCCGCCCGAGCAATACGCCTCATGACCGACTGTTTATACTCTACAGAAATGGGAAGAGTACTATTCAAGCAATCGGAAAGAACACTATCGGAAAATTACCGAATACCGAAATACCTGCACCTTGAGACCCCTGAAATGTACACTGGACTCTGTTTCCGACGCACGCGACGCTGTAGCCGAGGCACACGGCGAGATTCTTACCCTCAAGAGACACGGGGATTGGAAATCCTCCGCGGTTGCCGAAGGATACGTTGACAACACTTTGCGAAATAAACTTGACACAGCCGTAAGAATCGTAAGGGCTAACGCAGACATTAATCCCGGTCCGAGCACTGCTTTTCATGAAAGCCCTCAACTTGACATTGGCACAACTCATGATCCGACTGAGCTCACAAGGAAGTTATTGAGTACCCGCCGGATTCCACGGGAGAGAATATTACGCTGGTTTCGTCAGGACCCTGTGGACTCCTGTCACGATTTTCAACTGTCCCAATTGTCAAATTTACATGAAAATAGACTAAGTAGTTGCGTTTATCATTTATTTTATAAGAAGTCTCTCTCACTCTCATCTCCTCACCACTAACAGTGATCATACTCCTATAAACTTAGCGGCTCTTTGATCGTATGGCAGAAGAAGGAACAAGGTGTTTCGACAAGTCTGACAATGATAAATCTTCCCGGATTTCTGGCTTCTGCCGTGGGTAGAGAACCTTTAAAACACAGGTACTGCAACACGGATTTCAGCGCCATATTTGGTCCCTCAGTTGTTAGGGTAAACAAAATATCATGAATGAAAAAATTGTCATCGTAACAGCAAACAAACGCGTAACGCGATCGAAATAAATCAAAATATATTACTTGTCAATGAGATCAGGTGATAATTATAATCATGTGAGGGACCAAGCATGGCGCCGATTTCCGTGTTGCAGTACTCGTGTTTTATAGTGCCTTACCGTGGGTAGATATCAAACATTCGATTCTCCTTCAGGACCGGCTTTGGACGAAATGAATTGGCCAGTTCTTGAGCACGTACAAATGATAGACGCGTGAGGCTGGGAAGATATCGATATTATTCTTTTAAAGAAGCTTCCGAGTTCAAAAAATGGCCAATACTCATATATGTATATATGCATATATCAATACTGGCTGCGTAATTCAGCAAAATTTGTTGCCTGCGCAGGCTGAGAGGGAGATGACCCGATACAATAAGCAGGGCGTCACTCGGAGTGGTTCGAATTCGAATTTTCGAAACGATCCAGTCGCCAGGCGGAGACTCATTGTAATAGACGCGGTCAAGTGGCAGGAGTCATGGGTGTCGAGCTGATCCATTAACCATTGAGCAATAATCTATTTTTGAGACAATCAGGGTATCAAATACGCGTAACGCGTAATAGAAGCTTTGTGTCGCCTCCCCAGCTGTGACTTGAAATGACACGAATGAGGTTTAGGTCTCTTCGGCAGCGACCAGTCAAGTCCTGAATGTGCTCCTTCCAACTTAAAGTACTATCGAAAGTAATTCCAAGAAATTTGTGTTTCTCTTTTGATGGAATAACGGAATTTCGAAGCCTCAATTGTGAAGGATTATCTGAGCTGTTCTTAATCTGCAGAAGTGAAGGGCCGTCGACTTCTCTTCAGAGAAAACCAGTCCTCTCTTTGCCGCTTCGGCCATCAAGCTTTTAATACTCTCCTGTAGCAAGTCCCCAGCCACTTAACAGTCCCTAGAGTATTCCAGGAAAATCGCCAGGTCATCAGTAACTTGCTCGCAGAGGGAGGCAAACTATCTGTCATACTATTGATAACAACGAGAAATACAGTGGCGCTAAGCATAGAACCTTGCCGCAAACCAATTTCTGTTTTATGCGGTGATGAAAGGGTAGAATCAACTCTCACGTGGAAATCCCGGCTCTCCAGATAGCTCCGTACCCGCAACGGTAGGTTCCCCTCGAGGCCCCGCAATCTTTTAATTGCCGGAGGACAAATGGTCGCCAAACTTTATCAAAGGCATTTTGTAGGTCAAAAAACACGACATTACTATTATTTTACATTTTTTGAGGATAATCTCCTTTATGGGCATTAATAAATACAGTGTACATAACATACATTGTCCATTCCAGGATATTGTCCATTTCAGTTATCTCTTGAAAAGTGCAGGTGCTCACTTGAGTTTATTCAAATGCTCTATTATGGTTAACCGGGAATTAGGTTGATGTTACCAAACCAAATTGTGACGCACTTTTTTCGTTAATTCTGAGTTAACGTAACTCAAACCTTAACTCTGTGTGGTGAAATTCACCATTAATAAATTAATAATATTGCTACTACGCAGTGCCCACTATTTTTTTTTTTTTTTTTTTTTTTTTTTTTTTTACTTTTGATGGAATAATACAGGTCCGAAATAAAGTGTCATTCATTAATGATAAAAATATTTCAGGAAAAAACAAAAAATATATATCAGAAGTTAAATTGAGATTATAGGCAAAGCCCTTCTGTCGAGGTCATTGTTGGCTCTTCCTAAAAAGGGAAAAAGTTGGGTAAGAAGCTTATCACTTCGGGGGCTTCAATTCAGCTTAGACGAAGAGGAAGAGATAGAAGAGCTTTATTTTTATACGCGAAAAAGAAGGACAAGAGAAAAATCCTTGCAAAGTCAACCTCACTGAGCAACCCACTACATACGTTTTTTCAAGGCTTCCTCATACATTCTAAAAAGTTTTGAGGAGGGGACGGCACACGGCAATAAATCGCAGGGTATTTACTTCACAAGGAGGAAGACAAATTTAGGGTTGAGGAGATTATTATGTTTTTTGAACGTTTCAATTTGCATTACAACAGAAATATCCTAGATCGTTTAAAGTATATTATCTTTCAAGCAAAATTGGCGCACGTAATGTTTTGATGGGTTTCTTCACTCACCAATTATTATTGTCTTAAATGAGCTTTCATCGGTATGAGAACATAAAGCGAAACGTAACTAGAATTCTATGGAGGAGGAAATGAAGTTATTACAGTACAGGTGATCATCAGAAATTCTGCTTTAAGTGGTCAAGACCCCCTTTCATTCCATCAATACCTGTGTGCCTTTTATCCTCTTGGCCATGCCTTTCCCCTCCCTGAAAAAGGTTATGTTCTTCAATTTGCAGAAGTGTGTCTGGGTTTCTGGTCTCAAATTGGGCACTGCGGTCACAAATTAATAAAAAATAAATGAACACTAAGCCAACTTTCAGGTATCGAAAGGAAAGGTATACATATACGGAAGACCTAAAATTAATATGATTTTAAAATGAAAAGTGTAATTAATTATACGGCGTAAATTTAATCATAATAATAATGAGCCCGTCCACGCAATTAATTTGATTTCCTATACCACTATCAAAACCTATATGTGGAACTGTTGACCACACGCTTAGCCACGACTTCAAGATCGCAACAAAACGAAATAACGCCTACAACTTATAATATATCAGGACCTTACACGGGATATTTCCCCACCAATCGAAAGAGAATTTATGTTATAGCTATGGTGACCGCAGGCATAGGTACTACTTTTGTAAGTGCAGTGCTACTTTTCGGCTCAATGTCCTGAGTACTTTTAATGTAAGGACGGAAAGGATGTAAAAGTAGGAACATACACTAATTATTAATCCTACTGGGAGTGGTATACCTACTTTTTAAATAAATAGAAGAAGAAATAGGTGCCTACCTAAATTTCATAATTTAATTATTGTGGGCCGTAGCAAGCAAGATTAAACGAGAGATTGCCAATTTGCCTCCGTTCCTATCTTTCCGGCAACTAGAGAAAGTGCTACTTCAACCAAGTTTTCCAAGAACATTTCCTGATCCTGATGTTCAAATGGAAGGTGCGGCCAATGATCCTATAACGTTATAGTTTGCCAAATTCCCATGCTCAAATTCATGATTATATCAAACAGTGGTCGTACCCTCTCATTATATAGATGGTATTTAAGGAAGTGGTCGTGTCTGCCGTCCATGAACGCCAGAGCTTTTAGGATTTCGCTTACTGAAAAAAACAATTTCGCAGGATTTGCTCCATAAAAAGCCAGTTTCACGAGGTACTGACTCATCCTTCAACGTCCTGCCGAGTGAAGTAGTAGTCCTTTCAAAAGAGCCATTCCGCGGGTTGGCCTCTTTCGAAGTCCACAATTTGCGGATTTGAGAAATACAGAACCGCATTTCTTTGGTTTTGGTTCTTTAAGATCTAATTTAATCTTACCTCCTGAAACGCAATAACACTCCCAACAAAACAAAAACCCTTATTTCGCAAATCTCCCAAGTCGGAAAAACCACACACAGTTTTTCTTAACTGTCCAGGGACAGCCAATATTGCGTCTTCTTAAAATGTTATTTGTGAAATGACCAAACTCGTGATTTATATCAATTTTATCGACGGAACGGTCAGAATCGCGACTTTGTGAATTGTGAATTCAAACCACGTAATGGCCCATCTCACGGTTTCTCTCAATTTCGTCCGCTGAACAGGCAAAATTTAGATTTTTAGAGATTTTGCCCACCGGAATAGCCCAAGACGCCGTTTTCCGAAATCGAGATTACCGAACCATTCAACTCGCCTTTAGTTCCAATTTTATATACAAAACTCACGAGACAGAACGATTTTTTTTTTTTTTTTTTTCAGCCACGAGCCATACGCAGCTCATTTGCTGTCAAATTTGTCCAAGGTGCAGCACAACTTGCGGGTTTCTATTTTTATATTTACACGGAACAGACGAATTTTTTCCCCTTCTGAGACACGAGCCAATCAGAGTGTATTGTGGCAACTAAATTCCCCGAAACAAAAGAAACCTTCGCAAGCAGGGGCAAAGCGTCCACGTAAGCAGTGTAAGCATTGCTTTCATTTGCAAACCAGACACTTGATATTTTAGGCATTCTCTTTAAAAGCGTGTATTAAATATAAATTAATAGATCACTAGTTATGGCTGTAATTGACAAAAACTATTATTATTATGGGGTAGTTTTTGTCAATAGCAATTAGCGAACAAATATCGCCTCATGCATTTATTCAGAAGAGCGTGCGCTCTTCACTGCTCTTCAGTAACTCCAGCCTTAAGAGCCTCCCAACAAAACGGTAGGCTTGTAAGCAATCCCAGAAACGAAGACAGGTTAGGGGGTTACCCGCTCCATACCATTCCCACCCCTCCAGCCATCCCACAACCATCCATCACCCCGCGCTTAAAACCTCTCCTAAAATCAAACTTTGAAAACACATACAAGTCCCGGAGAAAGCCGATAATGAACGAGCCCGTGAAACTTTTCGGGTGGAAGAAACCATGACTGGCCTGCTGTTTTTCAATATTTTTCAATTCATTTTATTAATTTTGAACAATATTTCACACTTTGTGGTGAATTGTTCCTTTTTATTTCCTCGACATTTAACAATGAGATAGGATTGGACTCATGGTTGGTCCGTACGTCCAAAAGCCTAACTTCTAGTAACATTTCGACTCTAAAACTATGGATTTTCATTATTTTAGCAGAATGTCGGTCTGTCGATTTCTGATGTGAAAATACTCGACCGTTTTTGTTGAAATTGTTGGGTCGGGTACAGTTTAGACCCTATTGATCGAGTTTTGCTTCACTCGGCAGGTACGTAAGCGAAAAACGGTCATGCTACTAGGCCGAAAATGATCAAATTCATCAGTAGGTTCTCGACAATCTATGTGAAGTCTCACGCTAATCTCGTGAAATCTGACGTCGAAAGTAACTAATGATCTCTATGGGGATGAGTTATATTATGTTATATGCAGCGAACAAATACATTTTCGGTACCCCCGGGCCATAATAGGCCTTCTTCCAACCATACATGACGGGGGGGGGGGGGTTGCTTGCACATACAAATAAGGCAAGCTTCGCCACCGTCGCAAGAAAACTATTTCTCTTGTGTGGTCACAGCGTCTTCCCCTATAAGTAACGATATGTAGGGCAATGCGTGCCTTGAACCGCTCTTCTTCTTTCTGTGGTTTGTTGAGTTCGGATGGCCTTGCCTACCTGCCTGTTCCTTTCAGTGGCCACTTGCTATACATATTTCAAGTACTCGCAGTGATTTTTCATTGTCTTGAATGACATACAATATCTATTCGCACTCTCATTATATGTATAGTGGCCGCCCATTATCTTGAATGGCATTAGCTCGCAGCTCACCTCCGTCTCGTCGAATGACGTACAGTACAAATCTCATCGAAGAGGGTTGTTCAAAGATCGTACGAGTGACACACGCACAATTCGGCCTTCGTGGCATCAAACGTACCCGAGTACAGCGGGGAATACATGTCCGTACACGGACACGGTCGACCAAACAGTCCGGATAATACGAACCCATAGCGCGCAATACGAAATACGAATTACAATATACGAAATACGCAAGAGGAGGTCACCCAGCTTATCGTGCTACCAAACCAAGGGTAATTCAACAAAAATGAAAAGATAGAATTTAACTTACTGAAACGTTATTCTCGCACTTATCTCTGAGGGGTAGACCGAACAAAGTATTATTGTTAGCTTTACTTTCTTATTTCGTTAGTTCGTGGTAAAAAAAAAAAATAAAAATAAAAAAAATAAAAAAAAAAAGTCGTTTGCGTTGAAGTAAAACTGACAATATTGTCACGGTGCTTTCAACCAAACGTCATGAGATTAATTAAGCCTCTTGGATCGTTTGATATTACCATAATTTTGGTTGAAATAACAAAAAGCGAACAACCAAATACCAATTAGTTAAGTTAACTACTAGTCCAGTAAACGAGTGTTCAAAAAGGTGGTCTAGAGGGAATGAGCGAAAACAGAAAGTTTGACTTCGGAACTATGTTTGGACTAGTTAGGAGGTAAACATACTAAAAGTCCCCACCCCTAGGAGGTGAGCCCGAATGGGGGGAGCACAAAGAAGGTAACATTTTTCGGATTTTCACTGATATCTCGAAAACAGTGCATGGCAGACAAAAGTTTTGTGATAACCAATTAAAGCTGACATAAATATCAAGATCTTTTGTTATATAAATGTTTCACTAATTCCTATCTCGAAATACATGCCCCGCAAAAATAGAAATGTCCGAAAAAAATATTTGTATTTTACGTTTTCCACGTTATATCGTCTAAACCGTTTATTCTAGGAGAAAGCCCTCAGGAAGGAAGTTTTAGAGGATTTAATTATCTTTAGAAAGTGTACATACATAAACAAATTTATATTGAACAGGTCAAAAGTTATACGAGTTTTAAAAATGTTGGCCAATATCAACTTTTTTGGTTGAACTGTTTCCAATCCATTATTTTCGATAGACTTTCTTCCTCCTCCTGAAGCTTTCAACTTTAGCCAATCAACATTGTGTAGTACAGTGTAGTTTCATGTACCACCCCCCACCCTCATAAGTCATAGCACTCAATGTGCATACCTGTTAAAATCCCCTGCTCCTTTTAGATCCCTTGGCGGAATGAGGAGTTACAATCCTTCAAATACGGAAATTTAGGATAAATGACGTATACTTATAGACAGGGTGGTACCGTTTGAGGGGTGCAATAATTTTTGGATAATGGCTTTTCATGGTTCGCTTACGAGTTATGATTTTTTAACATTTTTTCTTTCTCGATTAAGCGTAGTTTTATCCAATAGCCGGCTGTTCCTCAGCTTAAAATGCAGATTTTTGTAAAAGTGATGTCAGTTTTGAGATCTACGGAAAATTGTCCATGGAATGAGAGCAATGACAATCTTGGAAATAGTCAAAACCGCCAAGAAACGTGGCGCTTTTGACTCGCTATTGCGAAAAATCAATCGACATTGCTCTTATCCCATGAAAAATTGTCTGTCAATTCCAAAACTGCCATCAATTATGCAGATATGAAATGATAATATTTACGTTCAATTCACACTCAACATTAATTTAGTATAGAAACAAGTCTGAACGTATATCATCAAAATTAATATAATAAAACTGGTTGACTTGTGTGTGTGTGGGGGGGGGGAGGGATTTACACCCGTAGTTTCTTTGGACGGGACGGGCCTTGATCGTGATCCTCATCTTCAGTGAAATCGTTCACGTCACTAGTCACCTTCGATTCATCATCGTCCTCTTCCTCGTCATCGGACAACTGGTTCCCATTCAAGCAGCTCCCGTGGCAGTTGAGGCAGATGTTGGAGCACGGCATCGATGCCTTCCTGCATCCACATTTCCCACTGCTGCAGTCGGTGGTGCTCCGACAAAATATCAGATTTAGGATGTCCTCGGGTGCAGCTGGTTTCTTGGTTTGAATAGGGACCAGATGGTTGTTGCAGTTACGATCCCACCCCCAGGTTTCGGGGTTCAATGCATTTCCGAGCCAAATCTGAACCTGGTGGTAGGCCCGGAAACTGTGCTCCTGGGCAGCTCCCTCAGTTGGTGGGAGCGTTGAAATGTCCGGTTTTATGTTGGACACGGACTTCAGGAAGCATTGAAGGCGATAGGTGTTGATGGAGGTTTCATTCTTACTTGCTCCATACCAGCTTAAAAAGCACCTATTTCCCATTTTCTTAATTTCATCGTGAGAAGTGGTAGGGTCGGAAAACACCTCAGCGGCTTGGCGGATGTCTTTCCTCCTGAGGTATATCCTGCAGAAGCCAACTTTGCTTTTCCTGAATGCGGCTGAAATGGTGTCGCATCCGGTAAAGGCTTGTAGAAAAAGGATGTCTTTGAGTCCTAGCTCCTGCAACTCTTGACTTGAGTAAGACATGGTTGGCACTTTACCTCGGAGAGGTTTTACGAGCAAGATGTCGTATTCTGGTGGAGTCCTTGCCATGAGTAGCACTGCCAAGTCAACGTCTTCTCCGATGACCGCAACTTGATTGGTACTCGACTTGCTAATGGCAGTAGAGACTATTAACAGGTCAGCATCTCCTGGCGCTTGTAGGGTCGCAATCCCATTTTTCTCGAGTTGAGGTCTGAGTGTGGCAATGAGGCTGCTTTTATTGTTTTTGTTAGAGAGAAAATGTTCCTGTTTGACTGTGATAGTTAAATCTGAACTTATATTTATATCGGCACACTGCTTGATTCGATATCGACTCTCATGTTCTGCTGTCTTTGTGCTGTTTGCAGACATGGCGTTTCCATCAAAAACAACAGTACAGTTTCTCCCAGGATAATTTTTTAAAATAAATGTTGCATAGGTCTCACATATTGCGGCCACTGTACTTCCACTCGGCCAAATCACTTTATGAATTAAGAATCATCCGTCTATGACGATGTCAAAGTTCCGTAGGTCACAAGGCTTGCTGGTTGCTCGAAATAGAGAGTAGAGGGCTGATTTTTTCGTTTTTCTCATTCCATATTCATTGAAGAGCGGTAAGGAAATGGCGCTAATTCATATTCTAAATATGTCTTTAAATCTTCATCAGTTTTCTTAATTATCGAGATCCTTTGAAAGAGCAGCAGAGGGTCAACTGGGACTTTCTCGTTGGCGATCTTCATACAGGAACTCATTAATGACAGAGGTCTTGCACGATCCTGATGAGATAATTTGACTCTTGCAAACGAGATGCCTTCTATTTTCTTCATCGCTTGCAACCCGATTGAAACTGCGTCGTAGCAATTGATGGAAGAGTCTCCCATCAGTCTAGAGGATAGTGAAATGAGGTCGTCCACTGTTCTGAAACGGTTCTCCAACCATGCAGTGATTTTCGCCACGTCCTTTTTATTTCTTGTTTGACGAGCAGACCCAAAGTCAACGTGCTGTTCTGATGAGGAGAACTGAGTCCCACAGACTGGCTCAAGTGATGAGCATACGTCGTTTGTTGCGCTCATTCCCACAACCCATTTGCTTATTATACTATCAGTTGTTCCTCGACCGCGTGTCACGCCTGCATTGGTTTTGAAACCACGCATGAGTGTGGTTTCAATAGTCATGTCGGACCAAACTCCCGACCAAAATCGGTTGGAACGTCTCATTGTGAAGTACCCTGAAGTCACAAATTTGTTGAAGTCGTCTTTTGTCATTTTGGACGGAAGATTATCCATGTCCTGGAGGTATAGCTGACATGACTTGGCATATAGAAAATGCCCAGCCGCGTGAAAATATGGCACCATTCTCTTGACACAGTCAAGATGACCATGCCAATTCCCTGATCTCTCAGCGTTGATGTAATATTTCATCAGACTGACCATCTGGAAGTACTGAACCCAGAGTTTCGAGGTCAACCCACGTTTACAAAGCTTTGCCAGTTTCTCTCCAAACTTGGAGGCGGTAGATAAAAGAAGTTGGTTGATTTTCAGTGCATCTAACGATAGAGTCTCATCCATGAAGTCCCGAAGTAGTTCAGTTAAGCATGACCGTTCTTGATCTGTGATGGGCATCTGGCTGAGTATTACGTTACACAAGGCTGTTTGTACTAACAAATGTGCTCGGACCGCTCTTGCGAAAGCGTTACCTTGCAGCATTTTATCAACAGAGAGTGGGGCGTAGACGGTGCCTAGTAGTTCCTTAAGCCCACTGCCGTTCATGAGGAATCCAATGCATCCCAAAAGCGACATCAGCAAGTGAAATCCTCCTAGTCGAATGACGTACTGAGAAAGCATGGAGTCACATGGTGCTGCTGCAACTATTTCACGTGCTTTACAATAAAGAGGTTGGTCGAAAGTTATGATCACACAACTCGGGCTGACTTCACTGCAAAGGTCACCTGCATATTGCAATGCTGTGTACAAAGTGCTCACATCGAAAGGAGGGGCATTAATGAACGGAAGAGGGATCACTTTAGTTTTTTCACTGTAAAACCCCTTTGTCAAAGCAATCATGAATCCTTTCCACTCAGGAACAGCAATATCAAGTGACTTGGCAAAGAACCATAGCATGTCATGTGGTTGGGGATCAAATAGTACAGGTGGTTCGTCGATGTGTTTCACATGGATTCCTTCCAGTCCCAATGTTTTGCTTCCTACGTTTCCGTATGTTCGTAGTGAAGTAATTCCAAGCGCTCCACACTCCTGTGATGGAGGCATTTTCGTCAATCTTGGTATTTTATCACTTCTTGCGGTGGAACTGGCGGGGATGAGGCATCTGATGCCCCCCAGCGAATGGAAGGTGTTCATTCCATCAATGGTACATACGTTAAAGTCCGCATTATCAAAAACGAACTGGCTGAAAGACCCACCTTTCAGAAAAGGCTTCTCATGAGCTATTGCAGATAGCTCCAATGTTTGAGCTTCGTAATAAGATGATGCAAAGCCAAGACTGGCGAGAATGTTTACTAACGTTTTTGAGCCAAACCTTCTGCAAACAATAAGGGAAAGGCTATCCATGATGGATGAAATGAACGTACGCGGCCGAACAATGGAAATTATGCTGTGTGCTATGGCAGTGCATTTCTTAAGTGTCTCGGGGAGTCTCTTCGTATTTTTCATTGTTAAATCCTCTAGGAATGTTTGCAGAGTTTGAGGAATATCATGTGCGTCCTTCAGAAAGTCATCACTGGGAGGATACATTGTAGCATCATAAATTTGACTCTGTACGTCTTGCCTGATTATTTCAGCCGCCTTCTTCACAATCCTTAGTCGCTCTTCAGTTGCCTCATTATCCCTAGTCTCATACCAAGAATCGTTCAGGAGTTTGAGTCCAGTGCCTCTGAAGCATATGGTAGATACTTTATGTCGATTTTTTCCTGGTGATATTGTAATGCAATCTCCGAACTCTGTCAACAACCTGGCTCTGATCGTTTTGTCAGTGGGCAGTTTCCCTGTTACTGCAGCTTTTAGTTCGTCAATGGAGAATTGACAGTCGCTGTTATTCTCCATAAACTTGAAAATTTCATTCATGGCCTCAGTGACGTGAGCATCACGTTCAGATTCTGATGGCATTTTGTATGAGGCCTGAAAAAAGACTTGCGACAATCATCATGGTATCTGGCTTCCTCCGCGACCAAATCAAAAATCGAGGCTAAACGACGAACTATCTCTGCACCCTACTCATCTCGTCTAGCATTTCCAGCTTCAACGCATGAGTTTTTAAAGGTTGAAATGTTCCTGACATTGTACACTTTCCTTTGCTTCTCAGCAGGTTTTTTCTTCTCTTCTTGGATTGAACACATGCAAAAAAGGCAAAGTGTCTTGAAGTCGAAGGATGGTTTCGTGGACCTTAAAGGGGTAGTATTGAAGGGGCCTGGTGAGGATGGAACATTTTTCTTCAGTTCAGCTTTAATGCTTCCAGGTCTTGTGTACTGTTTTCTACACTCCTTATGAACCTTTGCTGATGTCAAACCTTTGAGGCCAGAGCTCTTTCCGTCCTTTCTTGCCTTACTGGCAGACATAAGAGAAGCAATTCCTTTTTCAGAAACGTTCACGAGGTCTGTACTCGCTCCGCCTCAAACAAAGCACTTGTGCGTCATCCCGAAGAAAAAAAAATAAGGAAAAAAAAAACAATACAAACAGTAACTTTGTCACGAGCTTAAAAAGAACGAAAACGACACAAACGCACAATCACGAGTATTAGGTTGCACTTATACTTCACGCTGCCCGTTCATCACACATGACACCTGACAAATTTACTTCATAAATATAATGGCGATATGACATAAATATACGACATAAATATAGTGGCGACCATGTGTTGTCCATGACGGCCAGCTCTTCGCCGCACTTGAGGCTTGTACACACTGTGCATGTAGATGAGTAGATTATTAGCTAAACAAGTGCGAATACCAACTTTTTGGTAAATTCCCTAGCAGTGAGAAGGATTTTCAGATTAGTGGCAAATCGCGAGTTACTAAAATTGACTAAGGTCCGGGTCGACCACATGGGTTTAAGGTTTCGTTTAACACAAAGCTGAGCTTAAGAGCTTACACCACAATCTGAATTTAGTATTTTCAGTACAAAATCGTTTAACCCCTTAGGAAAATTTAAACGGACATTGTCGACCTAACCCTAAATTACTCGACCAGTGTGAACAAAGCTTAAGGATACGTTTAAACCTCGCGCTACTCGTTCATCACTCATAATGCCGGATACAATGATTCAAAAGATGTCCCTGATGCATCGTTGCGTCAGGCGTCATGTGTGATGAGTGAGCATCGTGATATAAAACGTGCCCATAAAATTTATGGTTTTGGTTCGCTTCCAGGATGCATCACTGTGTTGGGTGTCTTGTTCGATGAGCGAGCAGCGTTTAGCATAATCATGCCCTTAGCAATGAACTAAACACTGAACCACTGGGTCTGGTGACAGTGAGAAGCGGACACTCCGGAGGTCACCTTTCACTTCCACACCATTAGCATTATTCACTTCACTAGCGTCATTTGCCTGCCCTACTTCCCTCATCGCTCGTTTACGAGGACTTCCGTTGTGTTCCGTAGGTACTTTAAGAATGATACATTTTCTTAATAGGCAAGTTGAGGAAAAGGTATGGAAAGGGAAACACCTGGAGTGAGAATACACACTCCTGCTTTACCAGCTCAGGAATATGGGGAAAAAGTGCTTTTTAAGCTGGTACGGTGCAAACAAGATGGATACCTCCCTCAACACCTATCGTCTCTAATGCTTCCTAAAGTCTGCGTCGAACATATAACCTGACATTTCATCCCTTCCACCAACCGAGGGAGTCACCCAGGAGCACAGTTTCCAGCCTCAAATTTCGATTGGAAATGTATTGAGCCCTAAAACTGGGTACGGGATCACAACAGCAACAACTACCTGGTTCTTATTCAAACCAAGCAACCAGCTCCACTGCACCAATATACTATATCCTCAATCGTATATTATTTCGTCGGTGCATTACCGACCGCAACAGTGGAAAATGTGGATGCAGGAAGACATCGATGCTACGCTTCAACACCTGCGAAGCTGCTATGGGAGCTGCGTCAATACGAGCCACTTGACGACGATCAGGAAAAGGACGATGATGATGATGACACGGATACAGTTTTAGTGCCATCGCCTCGAGAGACTAGTGACCTGGACGAACAACGGGTTTAAATGTTCCTCCCCTCATAAGTGGAGTGGTTTTATTATTTGAATTAACCTGATATGTCCAGACTTTTCATACACCTACTAAATTTACGTTCAGCGTGAGCAGAACATAAATATACATATATGATATGGTGAAAGACCGACGGCTGGTAAATCTTAGCATTTACCAGTTAATCCTGGCGTTCACCAGCGACGTTCGTTAAGTTTCAAATGATTTATGAAATTCGGACTTAGGCCCGGGCCGACCACATGGGCTTGAAGTTCTGTTCTCTAACCTGAGCTTAGGAGCTTAAGCTCCAATCAGAATTTTGTATTTTGAATACAAAATCGTTTAAACCCTTGGGAACGTTTAAACAGCCATTATCGACACCTAACCCTCCTTATTATACCACTAGAAATACAAACAAGGTAAAATTCCGAAATGCCTGGAATATAGTAAGATCATCGGACTTTTACTAGACAGTTTTGGTACGTAATCCCCACGTGGCGCTGGTCCACTGATCGAGCACGCAAGCCCTCCCAGCTCCCACGTCATTGAAATCCCCCCTCCACCAATCAACTTTCGCACGGCTCGCCACCCATTGATATGAAGTGATAAAAGGCAGAGAAGATTAACAGGAACGTACATTGCGTGTATGAGGGGGGGGGGGCAGTACATGAAACTACACTGTACATGTTGATTGTCTACAGTTGAAAGCTTCAGGAGGAGGAAGAAAGTCTATCGAAAATAATGGATTGGAAACAGTTCAACCAAAAAAGTTGAAATTGGCCAAGATTTTTAAAACTTGTATAACTTTTGACCTATTCAATATAAATTTGTTTATGTACGTACAATTTCCAAAGATAATTAAATCCTCTAAAACTTCCTTTTTGAGGGCTTTCTCCTAGAATAAACGGTTTAGACGATATAACGTGGAAAACGTAAAATACAAATATTTTTTTCGGACATTTCTATTTTTGCGGGGCATGTATTTCGAGATAGGAATTAGTGAAACATTTATATAACAAAAGATCTTGATATTTATGTCAGCTTTCATTGTTTATCAGAAATATTTTGCCTACGATGCACTGTTTTCGAGATATCAGTGAAAATCCGAAAAATGTTACCTTCTTTGTGCTCCCCCCACTCGGGCTCACCTCCTAGGGGTGGAGACTTTTAGTATGTTTACCTCTAGTCCAAACATGGTTCCGAAGTCAAACTTTCTGCTTTCGCTCATTCCTTCTAGAATCGTTCGTTGACTGGACTATACATAGATGTTCATTTTTAACCAATTTTTAAATTGGATTGATGCAAAAACGTTTTGCTATCATATAGTAACTCATATTTCTTTCCGTGCGAATATTTCATTCTCTGCGTTTTATCTGGACATCCTTTGGTGGCAGTGTCTTCATCACGAGAGTTATGAAACCTTCACCCCCCGAAACCCCCCGGAAACGCGAACGCCAAATATATTATAAGCCAACCTGCCGTCGCGATGGCGTTTCGTTACCGTCGAAGAGACCCGCCAATCGGAGAGAAGAATTTAATTCTCGTTCCCGTTCCGTCGATTGTTAACTGGTCTTAAGCAACGAAACAGCAGAACTCGCCATATTTATCAGTTTTATACTTGAAACAGCCAGAATTTCGAGAGAAAAAAAAGAGAAAATACATGCATATTTCTTGGGGCCGGTTCATTCAAATGACCACTTTCACTGACTTGATTAATCGAAAAAAGAAAGAAAAGAAGAAGAAAATAGTATATTATGCACCTAGCCGCGAAAGTGTGTCTTTGCCGGGCCGAGAGGAGTAGTACGGCCGAGGCGAAGGCGAGGCCGGACGCCTCGAGGACTGGCAAAGCACTTTCGCGGCGAGGTCAATATACTATTTTTTTTTTTTTGAATGAAGTGAAAACTAAGGTGTAGAAAAAACCAAATCATTTTATTATCAAAATTAGAGACTAATTAACTAGTCTTTTGGGGTCTGAATGTAGAAGGTTGGGTTATGACGTAGCTCAGGAGCCTCTCGGCAGTTGTCTCCCGATTTTCACAGATGTTTAAAAACTCCTTTGGATGATTTTGTTTTTTACCTTTTTGTCAGTATGAAAGTGCAGTTCGGAGAATCACTGCTCGGAACGCTCCTGACGGACTCTTTCCAAAACTACTTTCTCGGGCTAGCCGTAGAAACGACCGTTTTATCGCTCGTTTTCGAGCGATAAAAACATGTTTTCGCTTCATGAAGAAAAAAAAAAATTTTTTTTCAAACCTGGAAAATTTCGGATATGGCTCGTTCAGGACATATTAGTTTTTCGGGATTGGCTCTTTGAGATCAATTCAGCTGTTATCGAATAAAGCGCTGCACCTGTGTAATTAATGTCCTCCCTTTCTCTTCTGGTAGGGTGCCCCAGGCCAGCTGGAGATTCAGGAATGGGAATGTGTTGTAGTCGCACCTCTGCTCCTGGACAGCAGTCCATCGGCTCGGAACCAGCAGGGTTCGAGACGCGTTCGTCGGAATAAAAAAATTGTCTCAATTTGCAAGTGGGGGGGGGGGCTATTTAAGAGCCACTCACAATTGGATTCGTTCCGAATTAGTGCGTACAGGGTTTTTACTCCTAATCTGACCTATGGTAATTGGAGGAAGTGATACAATATGTGCACTACTTTTTGCCTTAGCAGACATTGTCACCGTACTTATAGCCCATGTGGCTAAGCCGGTATTTGGGACATTCCCAACTGTTCACGCCCCCTGACTTAAGTTTCTGCAGTGGGGGGGGGGAGGCATTGCTCCGAGGCTCCAATTCAAGTTTTATAGACAACCAATCGTATTATGTGGCCACTAGGACTTTTGTCAAGGCCCGCTATTCTTTACTTTAGAACTTTAGAAAAATGACTGGTAAGTGGTACTCTGTGAATCACTTTAACTATATCTCTAACTGGTAACTGTAATTGACAAGGTGAACAAATGCGTGCCTCGTACCATTTAATAGTGGAACACAATGTACACATCGCATTCTCTATACTATATGCAAACAACGGGTAGACGATATCCCCATGACCACGAATTATACCAACATTCAAGATCTTATTTGGTGATTCAATCAATCTTCTATGGGTGAAATTGAATAGACTACCGTTCGTTAGCGGTGGTTTCAAAGCTGCCACTACTTATACCGTTATCAAAATTAACCCTCTCAAAGCATTTTCCTTGAAGACCACGTCTTTTCTCGCAATGACTCCAAACAATTCAGTTATAGTCTGTCCTGACACCGAACAAAATATATGACAGGGAGTAGTTTCAAGGGCAGGACCTTTCTTAACTATCCCGTCCCCGTCGACCACCCCACGACCGCATTCAAGTATTTTGTTCATGCCTTGTGGGTGCCCCTTAAGGCTTCGATGAGGAAAATGCAACGCCACGCCGTCCCTCCTCAAGCGTAGTCCTTCGAGATTAAACCGAGGGAATGCTGTTAAAGTTTTCCCTCCTTCCTATCGTTTCAAAATCCATTTATAAAGTTAAAGTTGTGGGTTAGAGACTCGGTGCTCAAAGCATAGCCGTCTGCCACTCCCCAACCCCTCTCCACGTGGAAATATAGAAATTGACTTTGATAGTGGCCCCTCCCTAATCGCGCTCATACCCGATCGACGCTGTTAATTGAAGGAATTCAACGAAGTGGATAAGGTAACTCTAGCTTGGTGGGAATGCGGGACATGGCGAACCCACGCTCAACTCGCATTAAACTCATCCCTTCCAAAGCTATAAATTATTACGTTTACGTAGACGGAGCGGTATCCAGTTATATGTATAGGGAACTTTTACACTATTATGAATTATTTTTTTAATGGCTCAATTCCCGCAACAAGATGTCGAATACAACTTCTTATATTTTTATTTTTACAGGGATAAAAGCATTACGTTATTGATTGCGTACTCCATTGAAAAAATTATACTCCTCGTCACACACAAATTGTAATGTGGCACAACTGTAGCAAATGCAGACGCTCTAGAATGTGATAAGAGAAAACACTATACGTTTCGACTTGATGCGACTTTCCTATTTTCAGAATCATTTCAACACTACGAAAATTCCCTAGTTACATTCCCCCCCTCCACGCCACCAACATTGGAAATAATCGTAGTTAGTTTTCTTTTATTGTGCGGTCGGCTTGGTTGAGGGTTCTTGAGAGGGGTTACTCTGAAATTCAAGCACGTTTTCTACCAAGTTTTAAAAATTGAGAAGTCTGTGTTGGCAAAACCATAAGTTGCAATACAAATGCTCGCTCACCCCCAACTTAAAATTATTTTCTCAGTGTTCAATTGAAAAGGGATGAAAAGAGGAAAAATCATGGGGTCGCTTGAGGGCTTTTAGTTAACAAAAGTGTCATTTCCATCGAGACCTTAAAAACATTGTTCTCAGCGAAGAGTTTCTGGGACCCTCCGTAAGTCTTCCCCGTTCTCGATTAAAAAAAAAACCTCCTCCCAATCACCCTACCCCCCCCCCCACAACTATAAGACTTGTGAACTGGCTTTTCCTTTTTCCTTTTGACAGTGAAAAAAAGAAAACCGAGAGGTGTGGGCGAGGAAGCGTCTGGTTAAAGAAAGAGAGTGGCAGGAAGCCGATGAATTAAGCAGGAAAAAATCCGTGTCTTTTACCCAGTTACATTGTCAGTACAACAGAATCGAAGCTCGTACTCGTACTCCTTCAAGGGCGAAACTTGCTGATTCCCTTTAACTTGCCCCCTCTTCCCTTCATCATTGACTAACTCAACTCAACCTCCGGCGACTCAGTCAGAGATACACATTCACCTTAGATCAGCTACTGCTAGCTGCTAGAGCATGGTTTCTTATCTCCTTCGTCTTTTTTTCTAACCCACTTGTCTTATTTCCTTCTTTTCTTTATTTTCCATCGGAACATAAGGTCCGTTTGATTAAAACAGGTTTCCTTTACGCTTTGTTCACCACTTCCTTCCCATGACTTCGTTTTCCATTACATTACTTCTTTTCCTTACGCATCACTGAGTAAGAACAAGGATGTTGGAGGGGGTGTACCGTATGGGCATTGGGCAATGCCTATACATCTTTCAATCCTGATTCCACTCCACACGAATGCGCACCCCCCTCCATTCCATGGCAATTTTCTCAGAAACCAGAACTTACCACGCGGAGTGGCATGAAGATTAAAAACTCGTATTATATGGATTTATTGTGGGTGAGGGAACGCTAAACTATTTAGACTTGAACCACTGAAATCTGAGCATTACCAGTTTCTGGGTCTTCCTCGAAGTCTCCTCTGTCGAACAGTGCGGTTAAAACGAGGATTCCATTAAAACTTTAATGGTCTCGAAAGAATATTTTATAACTTTTTTTCTTCCAAAGAACTTTCTGAACCCTACTCCCCCCCTCTAACACCATTGGGACAGCTTCCTTGCGGTTGGTTGGATTTTTCAGGTTTCTCTCTGGAAACATGGTTTTTCATTCGAAGACAATTGTGATTGGAACGGGAAATGGTCCTAGAGCCAGGGACATCGTCTGATCAGCTTGTCATAAGCCACCTTCCACTGTCATATTATCTAAATCACTTTCCAGCAACTTCGGCATGAATGTCATAGTTTCAACATAAATTTTATTTTCTATACGAGTAACAAAATGAATATCAAGATTGAGATATGACTATTTTATGTACGTTAGTCCCAAGTCCCACTCTTTCAGTAAATTTTATTTTGGTGCCGTCTCCTCTTTTTCCTTCAGAGAGGGAAATAATACGAAACTGTGAGCTGTAAGCTTCTAATGCACTTTTTTTTTTATCACTTAGCCTGCCCTCCATTTCAGATTTTCCATGTTTCAGCAGACAAAAAGAAAAATCTGTAACTTTTTTGATCACAGAAAGCGATCTCAAAAATGTAGAATGTTCAAGGGTAAGAGCGGCATGGTGGTCACTAGTTTTGCAGCATCCCTTCGTCCTCTTATTTACAGAGTTTCCATCTCCTCCGGATATAAACCTCTCTAATCCTTGAACTACTTGTTCCTTTTATCTCTATTTACCGAGCTTTATCTGCCCTAAGCGTCCACCCTCCACTGTTTCACAACGAACGAAAACCCCTCCCGATCCCGCCACTCACGTGTGGTAGGAGCAACAAGCGAAACAATCTCACCGGAATCTATATGTTGTAGGAAACGAAAATTTCCGCTGACCGGAAGAATGGCTCGTATGTAGAGGGATGAAGAGGGGGTACCTGTATTGTGGTTTTAGTCTCGACTGAAGGGATAGGAGGGATATCGTCCTACAGTTCATTCCTAATGTTTAGCTTTGAAAAGAACCCGAATCTTTTGTTGTTTGAACAATGGTAAGATGAACAACCCACCCAAAAAGTAAGTCACTCACATTTATGCTTCGTCCGGGCTCGTCTTCGACCAACTGACGCGCTATATCCTTGCACGTTCGTCGTGACTGAGGAGGAATTTTCGCATCGTCCTCCCAGTACCGTGAGGCTGAGTGGGCATAGGCTGCTGCGGGTGTTGCGTGGGTGACTCGGGTGTTAGTGACGATTCCCGTGGATTTCCCTAGACAAAAATAATAAGAAAATCAACAAGGTTGGTTGAATCCGTCCTTCATTTTGTGCTAAGCTCTGCATGTTCGCACGAGGAGACCATTTTATGCCTAAGAGGCGGAACCACCGAAGTATCCCGCGAGCCCCCGACACTTCTCCAAAGGTAAAAGGTTAGACATTTTCTTGACTGTACAAGCACTGGTCAAAATGTCTAGAAAGTGTTTACACCAATATTTGCGTCGGACACTTTCAAGCAAAAATTGTCACGGGTACCTTCATTGTAAGCGCATCTTTAGCACCATAGGAATGTTCTTTGAGGTTTCCTGAGCCAAGGAACCGTTCGGAAGTCTCAATTAATTTGAAAACTTCTTATTCAACGATATTAAAGGACTCCTTGATTTCAAGGAATGCTCGTAATAATACGGGCATTACTCATTCTCATTAGTGTCCGAGACCTCAATAACCTATGGCGGCTTTTTCCATGTGAAAACATATTTGAACAGGGTTCATATCCTTTAAAATATGTGCGCACCAGTTTGAAGAAGAGAGACCCTATGAGCCCAATGTACAACCGCCAAACATGGTTGCTATTGTGTTCTCTGGGCCCCAATGACGAATGGAGAACAATGGAATGACTTTGGCGGTGTCCACGTGATATAGAAATGGTGGTGGTGGTTGGTATTCATGTATAGTCACCGCTCTAGTTGAGAATTTGCTTTTAAGATTCAATTCACAAAAAAGAACTCCCGATTTGGAACTGTTTGAGTAAACAATATGTGCACAGCTTGAGTGACGACTATTATAATATGGGCCAGGATTGCTGATTTCGTGTTTAAGTTTAAGCACCCGTTCTATTGGCTCTAGGTATTAAGGGGATGGGGGACCTCACAAACCAAGAACAAAATGTCGTTAAAAGTAGAAAGATGATAACAAAGTTAGGGAAATATATCGTGAAAATTAAGCAAAAAACTGGGAAGAAAGAAAAGACCCCCTCCCTGCTCCTGAGTAAAAAAAAAAAAAAAAGATCTTGTGAAGAGTTACTCTTGTATGTAGGGAGTGACAAAAGAAGCTTTTGTTGTCGGGCGGATATGAATTGTTCTGAAGGAATTTAGAATAACGTCCTACATAAAATGAGGGTACATTTTTTCCAAGTCGAGAATAGTACATTGTACACCTAGGCTTGAATTGAAAGGCATACTTTTCCGGGCCGAGAAAAAAAGTGGCCAGCCGAGGCTGACCATTTTTCGATGCCCAGAATACGCCTTTCTGCCGAGGTGCACACATGATTTTTTACCCTACGCAAGAAAAGGAAAAAATTAATAAATTATAGATGGACAAGTTTCTAATGGACCGAAAGAAGTGGTAAATTCAGTTACTTTCTAAACACGTGTTCCTAGAACCATCTGGAAATTTGGGCCCTCAAGGTCCATTAGAAAATTGTCAAGTGTTTTGTATTCAGTATCAAACTGGAAGGTGGAATAAAAAGAAAAGGTTTGCCCATCCGTATTTGACAAAATACAAAATAAAAGTGCATCTAGACAAACGACAACGACTCAGTGAGTGCGAACGGTATCAGTCGGTGTGGAGGAGTGAGGAGAGTCGCGATGCGTGGCAACGAGAAGAACCCCTGCAGGATTAGGACACAAAATGCGATAGGCTCCCGAAGCGCATCTTGGTGGCAAATTTTGGAAAAAATTTGCTTGCCTAGTCATGAATTAGTAGATTATATTACAAGATTAGTAAGTGGTGCATTACCTGCGAGTTTTTTGTTTGGCGGACGAGGCTTGCCGATGCCGCTTATTAAAAACGAGCGGGTAATACCACTTAATAGTCGAGTGATGTACGCTATTTTTCACGCAACGTCGTCGAATATTACCCAGTTTTATTCTTTTGATAAAAAAAAACGATGTCTCAAGATATTTCTATAATCACGGATGAAGCGATAACATTTCAACAAAGGTTGTACAAGGTTATAGAAAACTGGCATGTAAAAAATTGTCATGTCAGTTTTAAACCTTTACTGTACAGTTTTCAAAGACTGAAGCTATAAAGTGCCAGGTTACGAAAAATTCAATTTACTGGAGTTATTATGTTATCGTAATGGGCAACTTACGAAGCAGGTAGCGCGGAAATCGTATTTTCATGACAGTTGCGTGTCATGAAAGCACGCGTTTTCACATCGAGCAGGACAAAAAAAAAAATGGTTACGGTTACATCGAAAGGGCCTCTAGTCAAAAAAATCAACGAAAACGCTGATGATTGTTTGTGAGCATATTTTGTATACCCCTTATCGTTTTACTCAACCATAAAAGCATACAAGAACCGTCCTCTTATGTCGTTTTTCTCACCTTCCTGTTGTGCCCAACTGATAAGCGACTCGACTCGCGAGACCAAACTGGACGCGCAGTTAGCGAAACGCCCATTTATGTCCAGACCAACGGTTTCAAAGTTGGCTTTCACGCCACACAGAAGAGCGGTCGCGCAGGCCGACGACTCACCAATTTGTGCGTCGAGGTTGTACGTCTGAAAGATTAACAATCAAAATAAAATTATTTTGTTAGCTATAGAGTCTTGAGAAATGCTCACAGTTGTTTTTTAAACTGTCACGTCTTTTAACTAGGAAGAAGTAAAAGAAAAAACAAACTTTTGCTTTTAAGTTTCAAGTAAGGAACTTTTAAGCCACACTCATTGCACGAGCGAGAGATAATCTGCTCGTTTCAAAAAAAATATAATGAAAAAATTAATAATTGTCCAAAGTTTTCTGAGTACCTACTACATGTTTTAAAATTATCGGATAGAGTGAACTTCGTTATTATGAGCCCCCCATTTCCACCGGATTGCAACAAAAATGTATTAGTTATTAGGTTACTACCAGGTTACTACTTACAAGAAAAATATCTTGCAGTTGGAAACGCCGATGTTACATTAAAGTTCATACTGGATGCTATACTCGCCCTTATGGCTTTCTACCGAAAGAACTAAGAGGATACCTGGGACGTACTGAGAGATTCTCCTTTCAAACAACAATTCCTCCGGCAATTAAAATGATTAAAAAAATAGCTGCTCATAGTTATTAGCCGATATGAATAAACAAGAGCATGACCTTTCCGGACTTCGTTCTTCCGCTTAGTTAATATCCCTGATTAAGAGGGTTTGACATAGGGACTGAGGGCAAATTCCCCAAGCAGAAGCAGGCACCGGCCGATGATCATTTTTGTAATCATCTCCACAAAACCTATCGAATAAGACCAGTTTCAGGACTATGTTCTTCCGGTTAGTTAAAATTTCCCAAATTTCGTGAGTTTGGCGAGCCACAGAGGGCAAATACCCCAAGCAGACGGCGGCAGACGATCGTATTTGTAATTAGCTCCATAAAAACTTTTGAATCAGACCAGTTTCAGGACTATGTTCTTCCGGTTGAATGGGACTGTCGCCAGCTCTTGGTCTATTAAAACCGCTGCACATTTTACACGTGGGTTTATTATTCATGTTCTGGCTTGAAATTACATGAAACTCGTCTGATTCTCAAGCATCGAAAATTGAGTTTGCATTGGGTTTGCGGTGATGTATATTTTAGGTGCTTGAAAATCAAACGATTTTAGCTGGATACATCTGATTTTTGAGCCGCGAAACATGGTCCCACGAGTTGTGTCAAATGGTTCGATGCCCATGTATAATTAGAGGCATCCTATTTTAACGCAAATTCACGTTGCTTTGGCAGCCGCTTAAAACGAAACCGTATAAACTCCAATGCCCTCTTGTTGAAGGGGGATTATACTGGATAGAGGGTCAAGGAATCATCTCTACTCTGCTCGCCCGTGAAACTTTCTCTGAATAATTTCGACTGGACCCAGTTCAAAAATTCACAGTTCAAAACGTTATTTTTCACAGTTATAGGTATAGGTAAACTTTAGTTAATAAAAGAATACCGAATCGAAATACGATTCATAATTAAAAACAGGCAACCCTTAGTTGTGGTCCTGAAACTCCAATGCTCACAGCCCTCACTATACCTGTTCAAGGGGTTTTTACCACAGCTGGACCCTATTAAACTCCTTTCGATCCCCTCACCATACGACGAACTATATATAACGTCCCATTAGCTTGTATTGCCTGTTTCAGTGAGATAGCTTTAAATACAATTTTGATGGACGACCCAAAAGCTTTAGATTGCATTATGGTTTTACATTTACTTGGAAAAGAGAGAGGGATACATAAACGGTGGATTTAACGGTGGGGTCCGATAGCTTTCATTTAAGATAAACAAATTTCTCTCGAAAATGTTGGTAATATCATGATTGGGTGCTGAAGAGGTGATGCATATGATTGCTCGCAAAGCACGCAGTATAAAAATCGAGGGTTGTACGGCACAAGCAGCCATCAAAATATGCCTTCATTCTTCACAAATCGGCAAAATGACACTTTGATGTGCTCATTCTGTTACTGGAAGTGATGTGAAAGAAAAGTCTCGAAAACTGTTTTTTACTAGGACGTATGCCTCATTATTATTCCTATTGGCGATTCAGATTAACCAAATGTGCTCTGGTGGTGACCCCACCGAAGTAGGAAGAGCGGTAGACTCTCCACAGAAAACGCAGTTTTCGTTTTTTGTTGTTTTTTTTTAAGTGTTTTTAGGATTTTTAAAAGTTAATTTCTTTGGAATCTTAGTACCACTGACTATTAACAATTAAACTCATCATCGAGGAATAATTGAAATAACATGTAAGAACTCGTGGTGAGAAAATGGTGGCGTTTTCCATTTATCCAGAATTTCGCACTGCGAGGGAGATTTTTCCTCCCGTACTTGCTGAAGGGCGGAAAAATCTCCCTGTCCTATGCAGAATTTTGTGCAAATGAAAAACGCAATTAGTTTTGAAATATCTTCGCGAATTTCCGGTTAAAAAGGGTTGTTCAGCTCCAAAAACAGACTATCTTTAACCAAAAAATGTGATTTTCCCTAATAAATGGTGTAAATGTCTAATTCCCCCCCCCCCTTGGGAGGTCTAACCCCTCCTGTAGGCCACAGGAAGACAATTTTTCCCAAGAAACTCGAAAATGGGCCAGAAATACCATGTAACCACAGAAACAATCCGTGTGAACACGACAATAAGGGCCTTCATCTACACAAAACTCTCACTTCTTCTCACCAACTGCAACTGCGGCAACTGATTAATTAAGCTCATTAAACTGACCACTTGACCAGGAAACTGAGCTAAAACTTGTATCTAATTTATCAGCACAATCCCGATTTTCGGTTTAAAAAGAGTTAGTGTAGTCACAAAAAGTATTTCCTTGGGCTATTTCTCGTCAGAATAACTCTCAAAACTGCTTGAAACTGACAAATTCATAACGAGATTTTCACTATAATGGGCAGTTTAGGGTTGATAATTCCGTCAATGATACCCAGGAGAGTTAATAATAAAAGGTTTATGAGTATTACATTTTTAATAGAGTCACATTGGAGGCTTTTTGAGACTCAAATGCTATGTTTAAATTGAATAAGCTGAAACAGGCCGGTTTATGGATAAATGTTAGTGTTTTAGTTAAATGGTTGAGTTTTTGAGTAAAATTAGCGCATTAAAAGACGCAATTTCACGAGTAGACCCTATTCGGCAAAGAAAGCGAATTTCACTCAAGAAACTGGCTGAGCTCACATAAAAAGGGCAATATTCCACAAAGAACTTCCACTTTTGCCGGTTAAACGATCGGTGTAGCCTTCTAATGTATAAAAACTGTCAATTCTTGCCCAAGAAAATGACATTTTGATCACTGAACTTGGCATTTTGTCTCCACGGGAACTAAAATCGGCAACTTGTAATTGGACCCCAAATGAAATTCGCCCCCCCCCCCCCAGTTAAAATATTTCATGCTGGAAACTGTCAACTTATTGCTCGATTCTGAACTTTTGGGCCATTTCTGTACTAAAAACACAGAGAAAGCTTCGAAATTATCCTCGAATTGCCGATCTCCTTTAGTTTCGTATGTAAGGCTCATTCACACTTGTCACTTTGGTTGTTCAATTTGGATGAATCATCCAAAGTGGCAAGTGTGGATTGCGTTTCATTCCCTGTTCATCCGAAGTGAACACCCAAAGTGAACGATGAACGCGTTTTCGTCCTTTCAAATAGTGGTTGAACAGCCTTTCATCCAAGAGGCATTCGCACATGCGCCTGAACGATTCTACGACAATTCCTTGACCTTAATCAAGTATTATCTTGTGAAGAGACAAGTATGTATGAACATTAACGATGAAAATGTTTGTATAAGGATTATTCACTCTTGATGAATCACTTTGGATGAACGCACCGTGTTCACTTTGGCTGAACAACCAAAGTGAAACAGTGTGAACCCCGCTTAAGCCAGTTGCTGTTCTCGATTGGCAATTTTAGAGGCCCTTCATCGCTCAACTGGTAGTTTCGGGCAATAGAGCAATTTCTGGAGGGTTAACTACCTTTTCTAAAGCTGAATATTGGGTGTACGATGTTCGTAGAGAAGCTGCCCACTCCCTACATCAACGGCGGCCTACGCCTTCGCGTCCTCTATTTGCCGGTTGATATAGAATATTTGGTGCTTAGCACCATTTCCCCTTCTTTGAAGCTCCTTAATTGATGAGACCGTGTATCAAATTTGTAATGATTCACATAGGCAACGTTATGAGACAACAAAAAGAGATAATGACTACTAACTATCCATTAGGTACAAATTATAGGATACTAAATTCACTACGTTCCCGAGATATAATGCTTTGAAAGCCTGCCTCCTCTCGATCAAGGTCATAACCGCAAATCCTTTTTCATTTGGCAATAGTTTAGACAGAAAACATTTTTAAACTCCTTAAAAGCTGCAAAAACACATTATTTAGCCCTTACGTTGGTGGTAAGAGTAGGGCTCTTTTCCGCCATTGTGCCTCGACTGCAATCGCCATCGCTGCAAGTGATAATCTGAATCGCTAGTATCCTCTGATATGAGACTATTTCGCTTGATAAAGAGGACAAAATGAACTTATTGAAACTGGTAAATATTAAGGCCATCTTTATCAATTGTCGAACTGATGAATTGTCGTCTGCGAACCATGACGAAATATATTAGATCATGAAACAGATGAAGTTTTTAGTCGGCTATTTAATCAAAGGTCGATGAAGCGGGAGTAAAGCCGCCCTCTCATGCAAGCCTTGCTTGAGCTGAGCTGTGGGCTTCAACCAATCAGAGTGCTCCGCGCTGTGTACTCGGAGCGCTCTGAATGGTTGGAGCCCACAGCTCAGCTTTTTAAAGCTTGCACGTGAAGGCGGCTTAAGGATGAAAAACAAGACAAATCATAAGCAAAAAAATATCACACATGCATGTAATATTTTTTTCGCGCTACCTGCTTCGTAAGTTGCCCATTACGATAACATAATAACTCCAGTAAGTTGAATTATTCATTGCACTTTATAGCTTCAGTTTTTGAAAACTGTACAGTAAAGGTTTAAAACCGACATGAAAAGGTTTTTTTTTTCTTCATGAAGCGAAAACACGTTTTTATAGCTCGAAAACGAGCGTTAGCTCGAAAACGAGCGATAAAACGGTCGTTTCTACGGCTAGCCCGAGAAAGTAGTTTCGAAAAGAGTCCGTCAGGAGCATTCCGAGCAGTAATTCTCCGAACTGCACTTCATAATGCACCACTTACTAATCTTGTAATGTACTACTAAAAAAAAAAAATCTGTGAATTGTTCTACGCCTGGGATGAACCATCAGTGAAATGAAAGTCTTCATCGGAACCTTCAGATGTGCCGGAAAATAACTCGCTTATTTCTCGTCTGCTTTCACATTGAGTCAGTCCATCGCCTTTGCAAATAATGATGACTCTGTCAGTTGATTCCAGTATTTCAAGTCTTAACTAAGGATTTTAGATTTTAACTTTTAAGTTCATGCCCGGCACAAATCTATACTGCAGCTACAGTCCTGTATCATTTCACTGATTTCGTTTGGGGATAGTTTTTTTTGTACTGGAACTCTGAAAATGCGCCCCCCCCCCTGCGGTGAACCCCCTCCCCCGCGATAAAACCCCTCCCCCACCAAAGTTTCAGTAAATTAGAAAGGAAATGTATAGACTGTAGTAAATACAGCTTTCAGAATTCTAATGAAAATTCCAGTTTTTTGTACTACTCGATTGCCTCGAGGCAATATTAGGAGGAGGTCAAAAGATCAAAAGACAAATCTTTCGACCCCGTACTCTATAACAAAGATTATTTAAAATGACAAGTATTACTTCTCTGAACTTATATCTCATTGAGAGAAAGCTGCTGAGCTTAAACTCTCCTCCATGTTCCATGTTACCTATTGTATTATTACTTTGTCTTTTATCTCAACTGTAATGCATTCGTGCAATAAAGTTCCCTTCTTAAGAGAAAAAAAAGTATTACTTCTGTTCTGCTATCATTCATCCTCAAACAATTTCTATTTGAAGTCAAAGTCTTTTAAAAAGCTGAAATCGACTATAGGTAAGAATTGGAAGGTGCTGGCTGTGAGAGCAACGATTAGTGAAATAAAATAAATAAGACTTACGTCGACTGGCGTTTTGGAATTCACAATTTAATCACGGACTGTTCAACCAACCCTGAAACGCTTTTGAACCTTATTACAGGATGCAGGGAACTCACAAATCAAATATGCAAATAACAATAAAAATAAAATAAAATAAATCGAGACACTATCCATATAGAAGCAATTCCTCACTCAGGTCAACCATCAGGGGCATTGTCATCAGTCATCACTTCATCGTCCATCACTCTCGGTCCAGTCTTGATCGGGAACAACGAAATGTAAGCTCGTGAGGCAAGATGACTCTCTGCATTGCGAACGATATCGAACTTTTCCTGACAAATCAAGAAGACCTTTCCCACGTGGTGCGGAGCAGGTAGATGTCCGAAGTTCGGACGTCCCAATAAATTATGTTATTCCAGACTCTAGTCCAATCGGCGGCCAGTCTGACTAAAGCAGCAGCGTTCGCAGGAACATCTGAATTCTTACGCCTCGGACCTATCGAGATATGTCTTCCTGGTATGCGGAACCGAGTGACGCTGTTGTTTCAACTTGTAGACCGTAAACTTTTTGAACCATTCAGCCATGGTGTTTTTTAATGAATGCATTTTGGGCCCATTCCCGGTGCCCCTCATCAGCATTATCGCTTCACCTCTGGTGAAATTGGTGTTTGGCCTTAAAGGTGAAGCGATAATGCTGATGAGGTGTTCCCGGAATGGGCCCGAAATGCATTCATTAAAAAACACCATGGCTGTATGGTTCAAAAAAGTGTATGATCTCTGTTCTAAATTCACTGGGGTGATTACACCTGCTGTCATTGGCCCCCTCAGTCATCTAAACCTTGCCCATATATGGGAGGGGGATAGCGACAATTGACGACAATACATATAGTCCAGGGGTGGGCAAAATACTTTGAAAATGTATTTTAAATACAAAGCCCAAAATACTTTCAAAAATGTTTTTTAAATACTGAAATACAAATACTTTTTGAAATGTATTTTGAACAAAATACAAATACAATTTTAAATACCTTTCAAAAATTCGATGGCAAATTGTGCGAAAACCACGAAAAATAAATAATTCAAAAATATTAGGACCTTCAATAGACAAGTTGACAAAATGTAGCTGCGCGAAATGGCCCTGCTGCCGATGCGCAAAAAAAAGTAGACAAGTTATCACCAAGTATTTAGTACCGAACCGGCAAGCACTGGTGGTTCGTGAGCTGCTGGTGAGGCCGACTGTGAAAGGGATGTCGGAGGGAGGGATAGCTCTGGGCCAGTTAGCTGAATTACATTACAGCTAAATAACCCATGTTTTCCCAATAATTTTCACGCTAACGAGGAATTTTACGCGTTTCGGCTCTCCCTCCTTCCCCCGAACTACTCCTCCCCCTCCACTTTTTCGAAAAATGAAAACGTTTATCGAAGGATACTATTACTTCATAGTTTCGTTTGAAATACGGTGTCGCTAGGTTTACTTGATGAATGATGGTGAATTTTTAAATTTGTTTACCCGTATTTTCACCCACTTCCCTCGACCTGGAATGGCTGGCTAACGAACTTAGGCTAGGGCTCTGTATGATCCATTTTTGTGCCAAGTTTCCATCCACTAGCATCATTTTTGCGGCAGTTGTGCTAACAAGGAATTCGGAACTTCCACCTCCCACCATGACTATCCTTCCCTCTCCTTTTTTTCGAATAATGAAAACGTCAACCAAAGGCTGTTATTACACCAGGTTTTGGTGTCAAATATGGTGTCACTAGGTTAGGTTATACTGGTGAATGGCGGCGAAGAAAAGGAAACTGAAAAAAGTTGAAATTAAAAGTATTTGTATTTGTATTTTTATTTGTATTTGTATTTGTATTTTCGTTGAGTGTGAAATAAAACATACTTTTGAAAATGTATTTCAAATACAAAGCCCAAAATACTTTCAAAATTGTATTTTAAATACAGAAATACAAATACTTTTCCAAAAGTATTTAAATACAATTACAAAATACGTATTTTTTATTTAAAATACAAAGTATTTTAAATACTCAAGTATTTTGCCCACCCTTGCATATAGCCAATTGTTATGTTCTTTTTCTTCACTCAATGATATGTCGAATTAACTAACATGATTTAGATTTACAGTCGTTATAAACAACTTGCATTTTCAGTAAATAAAAACAACAAACAACAAACTCTGCCTTACACAATTGCTAATAGTTAGACTACACGTTGTTTTTTTTAAAAAAGTTAGGCAGAACAGAAATCTTTTAGAGGCACCAAAGTTGATTGATGCCTAAATTGTTAATTATTTGAAACTTGAGTTTTTAATCAATTATTGTTCATAGTACCAAGCGGCTTCATATTTTATTTATTTATTTATATTTATGTTTTTTTTTTCTTCTTCTTCTTCTTCTTCTTCTTTCGTATTCGCTGCATCCCCATGCCACGAGTGGCAGTATTCGCTTCAAACAGTTGCTAGCCATGCAGGCGTTGTTACCAAAATATGAATATTCACAAGCTTTTTGAATGAAATTACTCTGAAAAAGGAGGCTTTAATGAAATCTCTTGATCATGCAAATGACATTATAAAATGTGATAAATGAAGAGATTCAATCATTTTGACGGATGGGTACGAGGACTCTGAATACACGTCATTCTGGCCTAGTTGTCCATTTCCTTTATCCCAGAAAATAATTTCACAACGCTAAGCCCGAGATCATTAAATGCATTAGGGTAATCACTTTCTTCAGGGCCAGTAGATGTCACATTTTAGTGAGATCCTTCAGTTATAATTCGCTATCTGTGCGGATGTGAACCCCCCTCAACCTTTTTAATTTAATTCCCCATAGTTGTGGAGGGGTTAACGTGCGTTTTGGAGTGCTTGAATTTATCCATCGAAGTTTTCACCGTTTCACACTTCATTTACCGAATATTATTTCACATAATTATTATGTTCATGATAGATCGATTTGGGACCAAGGTATCGGATGTTTCTAACTTTGCTTACCTACGATGTTTTGGAAATCTCAAACCCGGCCGTTCCCGCAATCAATTTTTAGAAACATTTTATTGTTGCCAGTCCACTTTTTCACAACTTATGGACATTATAGAGCCTATACAATAACGGTTATCACCAACTTCTTTCGCCCGTTATTTCACCTGCCAAAATCACCCCACCCTCGGAGTTATGACACAAAGGTCTCATTGTCCAACTAAAGTGATTGGGGCCAATATTTTTCTTTCAAACAAAATAATCATTCTCTCTACACGTGAATAAACAGCCCTTGCATTTTATTCGTTGTTGTTCTAAAAAAATGTGAATGTGATTTCGCTTCGTAGGCAGTTCCAACATGCTCATATTTCGTTTTCATAGCCTACTGAACCAATTTCGACCCCTGGATATCTAGATATCCCCTAAGACTATAGAACCCAAAGAGATAGACAACTGAATTTACTGAGCTAGCCATGACACAACATGCTACCAGGTTTTAAGCATATTATTTTATATTATAATGTTTTTAGTATAATTAAGCATATAAGTATACTTTCAAGCACGAAACGCGTGATCGACGTGATTTTAGAAATGAATAATGAACAATTTCATGAATGAATATTACTAAAATGAAAAGGTTAAAGCTTGGTGCTTGAGGCGAAAAAGTGTTTACTATCGTGAGTCTTGTAAGAAAATGCGATTTATTCAAGATCAGGATATTTTTACACTGGCTTTTAACAGAATGTATTTAACGCCTCGCGGGTCAATATGATGGCGTGTGAGCATTTTATATTCATACACTCGTCTACCCCTCATGATTTCCAACAATTCCTCCCTGTATACGAAGCAAAAATATTATATTATACGCGTTATGCGTGAACGTTGCAGACGAGAGAATGGTGGAGTGAATACGGACGATGAAGTTTATCAGATCTTCTGAGAATATGTGAAAAGAAAGAAAAATTGTAATACTCTTCCTATCTCACCACGGGTGATGTCGTAGAGATATTAATATTGCTATTATTGATATTCATTCCCATAACTCACCCAACCCACAACACAACTCTAAAAAGAAAAAGATTATGATTATTATTAAAAACCACGCTCCCACACCACCGTCCACTAACACAATCAAATTATAAGATTTTCGCTATAGAATAAAATGATGAAATGGGGAACTTGCACATTTTTCAAGCACTGGTGCTTCTTGACGAGGACTATTCCACAATGCTATTGCTCACATTAAACATTGAAATCAATCAAGGATTTTTAGAGCGAATTTTTGAAAATTTTGAGTAGGGATTTGATAACGTCAAAGCCTATTTAATGAAATGGATAGAGTGAGGAAAAGGAGGTAAGACACATTTTCAGGGGGACAATTTTTTTGTTATTTGTAAACAAAACATGTTAGAGTGCCCTAATCACATGCTTCAAAAGTGGGGATTGACGTCATTTCCCCTCGTACCATCTATCTCCTCTTGAAGAACTTTGAAATTTATTTAAAAATCACAATATGCACCAATCGGGCTGCAACTACCGTTGATATCCTTCTGTCCATGTGCCAGTTCACCGGTATACTTTTCTCCCAATTCGGACATTCATGCAAGTTCCCCATTCGTCTTTGCTGGAACCGAGGCTCTCAAGTTTTAGACGTGTCTGACTCTACATTGTGCCATTGCTGGCACTCGCAACAAAGCGGGAGTATAACCTCGACCTCGAAACAAAAACAACGAAAAACAAAGTATTCTATCTAAAACATTTGTGAAAGTAGCAACCAACTTGTTTGTAAAATGTAGTTAAATATAATTATATGAATATAGTTATGATTAATAAAATACAAAAGCTTTCAAGTTCAGTTCCCTTCGAACCTTGATCGAGTGCTTGTCACTTTTTGGAGCCACTGATGATCGGGATGGTCTTTTGTGACGGGGTAGCCGCTGTCACATAACAACACGGCATGAATCTTTATAAAAATAAAAAAACGACGCCAAAAACGAACTGACAAACGTCACAAAAATTACGATAATTAATTAAACAATATAGTTCGAGAGCTAGCGACAGTCCCATTCAACCGGAAGAACATAGTCACTAAAGGTGCGCAAAATGATGGCATTTGACCCCCTATTTACGAGTCCGGAAGTCTGCCATGCTGTATCTGGGGCCTAAGGATTTTATAGCTAATTAAAGTCCTTAATTTGGGACATGAATTTAACCAGAAGAACATAGTCCAGAAACTAGTCTAATTCGAAAGCTTTTATGGAGCTGATTACGAGTATGATCGTCTGCCGCCGTCTGCCTGGGGCATTTGCCCTCTGTGGCTCGCCAAACTCACGTAATTCGGTAAATTTCAATTAACCGGAAGAACACAGTCCTGAAACTGGTCTTATTCGATAGGTTTTATGGAGATTATTGAAAATAATCGTCTGCCGGTGTCTGCCTGGGGCATTCGCCCTCAGTGGCCAGTAAACTCCTTAAATCAGGGATATTAATTAACCGGAAGAACTAAGTCCGGAAAATGGTCTTTTGTGACACGTTTCATGAGGCTGAATACGAAAATGATCGTCTGCCGGTGTCTGCCTGGGGCACTTGCCCTCAGTGACCAGTCAAACTGCACCGGAGGAAAATGATTAGCCGGAAGAACATAGTCCTGAAACTAGTCTCATTCGAAAGGTTTTATGGAGCTGAATACGAATATGATCGTCTGGTGCCGTCTGCCTGGGGCATTTGCCCTTCGTGGCTCGCTAAACTCTCGAAATTTGGAAAATTTTAATTAACCGAAAGAACATAGTCCTGAAACTGGTCCTGTCCGGTAGGTTTTATGGAAATGATTACAAATATAATCTTCTGTCGGCGTCTGCCTGGGGCACTTGCCCTCAGTGACCCGTCAAACTGAACAGAGGGAAAATGATTAACCAGAGGAACATAGTCGTGATACTAGTCTAATTCGAAAGGTTTTATGGAGCTGATTACGAGTATGATCGTCTGCAGCCGTCTGCCTGGGGCATTTGCCCTCGGTGGCCAGTAAACTCCTTAAATCAGGGATATTAATTAACCGGAAGAACTAAGTCCGGAAAATGGTCTTTTGTGACACGTTTCATGTGGCTGAATACGAAAATGATCGTCTGCCTGGGGCACTTGCTCTTAGTGACCAGTCAAACTGCACCGGAGGAAAACGATTAACCGGAAGAACATATTCCTGAAACTAGTCTCATTCGAAAGGTTTTATGGACCTGATTACGAATATGGTCGTCTGACATCGTCTGCCTGGGGCATTTGCCCCTTGTGGCTCGCCACACTATCGAAATTTGGAAAATTTTAATTAAGGACTATGTTCTTCCGGTTAATTAAAATTTTCTCAGATTTGAGAGTTTGGCGAGCCACAGAGGGCAAATGCCCCAGGCAGACGGTGGCGGACGATCATATTTGTAATCAGCTTATAAAACCTTTCGAATGAGACTAGCATCACGACTATTTTCTTCCGGTTAAATATTTTCCCTCTGTGCAGTTTGATGGGCCACTGAGGGCGAATGCCCCAGGCATACACCGGCAGACGATTATATTTGTAATAATCTCCAAAGATCGTTTCGAATAAGACCAGTTTTAGGACTATGTTCTTCCGGTTAATTAAAGTTTACTGAATTTCGTGAGTTTGGCGAGCCACTGAGGGCAAATGCTCCAGGCAGACGGCGGCAGACGATCATATTCGTAATGAGCGCCGTAAAACCTTTCGAATGAGACTAGTTTCAGGACTATGTTCTTCTGGTTAAATTCATGTCCCAAATTAAGGACTTTAATTATCTATAAAGGACTTTAATTATCTATAAAATCCTTAGGCCCCGGATACAGCATGGCAGACTTCCGGACTCGTATATAGGGGGTCAAATGCCGTCATTTTGCATATCTTTCGTGACTATGTTCTTCCGGTTGAATGGGACTGTCGCCAGCTCTCGGTCTAATAGCATTTCTACAATTCCTGTGAGTTCTGCACTGAACCGGAACGATTTTTTTTCTTTCAAGAGCAAACAAAGAGCGAAATCAGAATAATACTACTTCAAAAGTAAGCAACAAACTGCTATATTTGATTCAAGGAGGATTCAAAAGATAAGATAATATATCTATGCGATACAGCTCTGCAAAATTTCAAACCCACGAAAGGTCTCGTGGCCTTCTCCTAGTAAGCTGGATAACTTAGTTTCTATATAACTTTGGTTCGAGCTAATAAGTTTGTTCTCTGAGAAAAAATGTAGGGTAGTGTAGTGTAGGGTAGGCAGGTTGGAGTGGCTAGTGTAGGCGAGGGCAGCAATGATTTTTTGCCACGCGAATGCTTCCAGATCAGCCGGCGTTTTTTTTTTTTTTTTTTTTTTTTTTTTTTTTTTTTTTAATTTATTTATTTATTTTATTATTCTCCTATATGAGCGAATGCCCGTGTTAGGAGAAGAGCCTCATTTGTTTTATTATACAAATCATTGCCCAAGTGCAAAACAATCACATCAAAAACAAAACAATCTCATCAATAGCAAAACAATATCATACAAAACAACAATATGTACAAAACAACATCAAAAGATCGCTACCATACAATAAGTAGAGTACGGGTCCCAGCACAGTTCCTTGAGGTATGCCATACTGTTGAGACATCACAGTATCACTCATACTCCCATTGGTTTAAGTATTTGGGGGCGGTTAATTATGTACGATCTAAACCAATTCAAATTCCTCCCAGTTATTCCATTTTTTTCAATTTTTGACTTATTATTTCTCAATAATAAGTCTTTGTAATCGTATCGCAAACAAATTTTTTTGACCCCCCCTCAAAATTTGTAGTTTTACGTTTCAAAGTGCGTAGAATCCAAATCTGCAATAAAAAAAAAATATCCGTCCGCCGTCCGGGCCATACCTTGCCCTAGGATTGCTCCAAAAAACTCGTTCTTTCGCACATAGACTCCATTTGGGGTCTAGTTGGTCCTAACATCTGATCAGTTTGATCAAATAACTCCCTGGGGTTTTATGGGCCGAAAGCGGGTCCAAAATGGGGATTTTCAAAGGATTTGGGATCATTGGGGTGAGGGGTGTCGATTTTCATGTAATTTCAAGCCGGATTTGACTACATCGATGAATAATAAACCCACAGTCGAAATAATAAGGCATTGTTCGATAATTCGCAGCGTTTTGGATAAGGATAATTATCTTGGATATAGTATCGAATGCCTTTGAAATGTCTAAGAAAACACCAATGGGTTTATCACCTTTATCTAAAGCTCGGCTACCCATAGTACTCATTAGTAAAGCATCTTGAGTGCTTTTCCCTTTCCTGAAACCGTGTTGCCTTTCTGATAGTAATTTACATTCTTCTAGGTAACTCATAAATTGATTTTTTGCGCATCTCTCTATTATTTTTGCAAACATGCTTATTTGAGAGATAGGCCTGTAATTTTCCATTAATTGTTTGTCGCCAGATTTGAAGATTTGAAGCTTAAATTTATAATGTATTGAAGTGGTTTCAAAACGTAGGGCCTGATTTTCATTGTGGTGCTGGCATTTAAACCATCTAACCTGGGCAAGAAGTTAATTTTAGACCATCAACTGCTTTCACAATATCACCTTCGCTTACATAATGTAAACAAAACGAGTTATTGCTTTGTTTCAAATTTAATTCCCCTCCATGATCCACTTCGTTGCCAAATTTATTCGCTAACTTATTTCCTACATTTATAAAGTAATTTACAAATTCGTTGGCACACTCTTTTAGCTCCTTATTTACAATCTTATGTTCATTATTCACATGTAATACTTTGATCGTATTGACCCCCATGTTTTGTTTTTTTATGATACTGTTTACTACACGCCATATCGACTTATTATCACCTTTTCCTTCGTATAATTTTATTCTATAACACTCTTCCCTTGATTTTCTAATTAGTGATTTCAATTTACTTTGATATTTTTTGAAATAATCAAAGAATTATGGCTTTGCGTCTCCTCGTTTTACTTTTTGATACATTTTTCTTTTTTTCTTTTTTTACAGCCGTGATACCTTCTCACTCCTGTGCACGTTAGATAAGGGTTATCAATTATAAGAAAAAAGTAGGAGTAACTTCAGGTAGAGAACCTATAGTTACACACAGGTACTGACATTACCCGCCATATGTGGTCCTTCAGAGAGGGAAGGGCTTGTGATTGGCTGTTGAGCGTAACCTACATGACCGGAGCAGCGAATGAGAGATATCAAATCTATTCGGTCCCTATGTGGAGGAGGGGACCAAACATGGCGGACTGTGTGTGAGGTTGTTTTCACGAACCAACTAGGCTTCCCAAGTGACAGTAGATAATAGATACAAGTTTCAGAGAAGCATAAACTCTTGATTGGACTTATGACTACAGTTTTCAGCCGGGAGGGACTTGATGTTTAGAAAGATCGGTAAAGATGATTAAGCATTCTACACCTCAGCAGGGATGATACGAGACAAATAAAAAAATTATACATATAGCAAGAACGTCAGGTTGCAATTAAAATACGCGGTGAGCGGAGGGAATAGTGTTTGGAGAGGTTTCCTAACTTACAGTGCTCTGATTTTTATTCTAAACGGATAAAACCGCAATACTCGTGGGACAATATAAAGAAGCTGAAACGAATTAGTTTAATTTACTATTTGTTATTGGTAGATATTGGTGAGTTTGGTATTGGTAAAATTGTGCCTACCTCACGGTTCAGACGAACGGAGGGCAGTGTCTACAGCAGTGTGACGCCGCTAGCTGATGATCCCTAGGTCGCATGTATTAAATTAATTAATAAATTAATTGAACTGATGTTATCCGGACGACGATGGAAGGGCATAGCCCAACACGATTCGAGTTTCGAGAAAAAATGGCTCCCCGGCGGTATTTGAACCCGCAACCTCTGGATTACCAGTCCAGCACGCTGTCAATTGCGCCACGGAGACGCCTTTGGGAGTCGTACTCCGAGGGATAAGCTAAGGCGAACCCCACCCAGGTCCATTGTTTCTCGAAACAACGGCGACAGAATTACTCATCAAATCCATCTGTATTAAATTACTTCAAGAGGAGTCAAAAATTACAATAGGAACAGCCGATCTATGTTCATAAAAGAACTATCACCGTCAACTCTTCCCAATCGTCAACTCACGAAGGACTAAGCATTGTGTTCAGGGATTTCGAAAAGGTTCATGAACGTTATGGGCTGCAACGTGGCTTCATGGGAAAACAACTTTTATTTGGAATAAAATTGTCTGGTAAACTCCTACAATACAGAATAAATATTACGTTTATACTCCACTAACCCGAGGAAAGCCATAGATGCAGCAATATCTCCCGCAAACAACTAACTTCGTGCATGCATGGGAGTTAATTTTCGCAAAGCACCGAATGAGAGAAATTAAGCAAGCAGAACTGCATCACTCCTCGGAGGTCCCTATCTCATTTCAGGCGCTTTTGATGAGCGTAATACAGCCTTGTCGCCCATGGAACGCCAGTGGTGTTCTTTTCCTCTAAATTTCTTGTTTCGTCTCTACCAATCATTTTTCAAAAGCGTTAATAACGAAAATCCTGAAGGCAGCCAGCACATGTTAACTCTCAAGTTTATCTTTCCTTTCGTTCTGGTCATTAAAAAATAATAATTTGGCACTTTCAATTAAATGTTGCAGAAAGCGATAGCACTAAAAAAACACAAATGGAGAATACAGGCTCGCGAGAAGGATTCCACGGCAAGAGATGGAATGTCGCTGACGCGCTGCTCATAACGACATTTTTACAACATTCAACATTTTTTTTTAATTTTCTTCTATTAGTTAAAAACTCCCATCAGAATAACTCAGGGCTTGACCATTTATTTCATTCTCTCCCATCGCATTTGCCTTATTTTGCCAGTTAGTCTTTTGCAACTAGATTATCCTTTCTGACTTCCTCTGACCTTCAGCTTTTATACTAGCGAATAAACATGTTAGTCCAGAAAAAACGGAACGCTTACACACGTACTCTGCAGTAATCCTTTTATCGTAAATTATTTTATCTATACGAACTTTATCCAGAAAAATTGACTTTTTATGGCATGGAACTTAAATTATTATTTTTAAATACCTAGCACATATTCGATGAATATTCTGTGTAGGCTCATTCCAAAAATTAGGTAAAAGGAAGGCACCACACTAGAATACAAAACGTCTCATAACATCCTTTTCAACCCCTCCCTCATATGCCTACAATAATCTTTAATTCATGTACGAACTTATACTTTACATCTGTGAAGTTTTCTTGGAATCTTTTGGGCCATAAGTTACAGCTCTCAAAATAGCATGTTTTACAAGTCCTTGAATAGTCAGCAATTTTACTTTAAGAATGAAGATGAAGAGATGCATCGTAATACCTTTGTTAAGGCGAGAGCCGGAAAATTGTCCCAAGCCAGTACAGCTTCCTCGCCTGACTGTCCGTGGCGTTGCCCTTTGTAGACTCGAGCCGCCGTGTTTGTCGTAACGCCCAAACCATCGGCTACTAGGAGTATGACGTTCTTCGCTTTCCCCAGCGATTCGGGCGGCCTACTACCAGCTCGTCGAAGCACCGCTGCTCGGCCAGCCTCATACCAATATTCTCGATCTGAAAAAATTATTTAATTCAAATTAAAGCGTGTATGAAAGGTAAAGAAATGACACTTATGTAACTTGCTTTACGGTAGCAAACAAGGTTTGAAAGAACCGTGTGAGAAAACATTACAATAAGCTGCAATTTATTTTCATTTGTTTATTTCCTTTTATACATAAAGTTGAACAATTTACGTTTCACTGCTTCCAATCGGCGTTTGTTGCTAACTAGTCCCGATGAAATAAATGGAAAAACTCGCGCAAGCGCAAAGTCATATAAGAAAAGTGTCATAAGAAAAAGTAACTGGCATCTTTCAACCCATACGTACTTCGATGAAAGACAACGAAAACAGGGGTTTGTAAAAATGATTTATTTAAATTACGCACACGGCAGCACAGCGAATGTCTCTGTATCACTTCTAAGGACCTTCATTTTTCTCTCATCGAAAGTGAAGAGAGAGAAGTATCTCACAAACCTTCAGCAAGTCGCTAATTCTACATACAAGTCACGATTAAAATATTCTGACGACCTGTGGAGACCGATTCAAATTTCTCGCGCGTTTCACTGTTGCTACCTGTGCCCCACCACAAGTTTGGTGCTGTAAAGAGGCAGTATTTCCTGTCACACAGAGATATTAGCGTTACTCCCTGTTTCGAAGCGTAAAAAGTGGAACGCACGTGTAATAAGCTGAAAACATCGCTAACAACCTATAAAAATGCTTCATTTTTCGAGGGATAAATTTGTTTGGCTGCATAGACTCCACACAAGGCAAGCATAGAGCTTGTGAACGGGCCTTAATAAATGAGCCATGGTGCAACTCATTTATTGTGTGGAATATGAACGAATGAACTGCTTTTATTGGAGCTATATTCATACCTAATTATCTTGGTGATAACCTACCTTTTGGTGCTATGCCACTGACCCAGTCCAGTCCATCTTTTTGATTTGTCTTTGCATTGTTTTGATTTGCCTTTAAAACGTATCAACTGAGTACTATATCGTAGACTGTACTCCTACGCCTCAAACATTAGTTGGAGGGTAAGAAATATCGAATGAGGCCTCACGCGAATTGCTTGCTTGTATAACCCATTAATTACAACTTACTAACTTTTTTCTTCTAAATTTGATTTGTTTTTTGCTTATACGTGCTGAGTGGTGTCGTGAATGCTGCCAGATAGTTTGTAAATTTTATTACATATTGTAAGGAGCGAGAGGGAGGGGGTCCTCAAACGAGGAAAGTGGTAAATGGGATGGGATATCAAGCCTCCTCGCAAGGGGGGGATCTGTGACCACTCACAAGGGGGGTGTTCGAAACTTCTCCCCCCTCAATACTCCCCACTAACTGTCTACCCCTCCCATCCACGATTCCACGATGTTTATAGCGATTTGATCAGCTCACGGGGGGAGGGGATTTACACGTATTTTCACACTAGCATCTATAGCAATCGTGAAACGCCCTAAAAAGGGCGTTATGTTAAGCGATGGAGAATAGGAGCTCGGTCTGGGAAATTATTCACTGCTCGGTGAACGAACCCGGCGAGCTCAGGGACGAGCGGGAGAGAGTGGCCCGATAGCGTCAACAAATCCTTGGGGAAACTGCTTGTTATCCACAACACTTAGGCCCTCCACACACGGGTCGTCTCGTTTTCGTCTCGATCTCGATGTGGAATCGAAGTGCTCGTCTTGCTCGAACTTTATGATTTTCGCATCTGTGAAATTAGGGTGCCTAGAAAAATAAACATCTTACAGGAAATCAAAAAAGTCGTGATTTATTTCTCCGTTTTTATTTTATTTAAAAAAATATTGGTCCAGTAGGCTTGTGTAGAGCTTCAAAGCAGAATAATGAGTAGCTCAAGCGATAAAGAGACCGGAGTCATGTTTATTTATTGGCAACGCCGAATTAAAAAATAAAAAAGAATCTGGGTGCATCCGTACCTGGATAGAAATTTTCACCGTCGGTTATTTGTCGCCGCTAGTGAATTGCAGGAATCGGACTCTAAATTCTTGGCCTTCTACAGGATGTCAAAAGAATCATACAATTCTCTTGTTGAATTGATCGCCCAATTTATTACCTACCAAACGACGAACTTGAGGAAATGTATTCCTGCAGATGAGCGCATTCTCATCACTAAAAGGTATAAACTCTTTCTATGATTGCCATCTTCCATTGAACTACTGCCCGATGAGAACAGGTCCATCGAATCGATGTCGACGAGACATTTTTTCACTGAGGTAATGATCGAGTCGATGGAGAGTCAAAAACGTCCTGCGAACGGCCGTCTTATCGATGGAGATGAATCGATGACATCTCATCGACCATCCATCGACGATTACAATCGAGTTTTTATCGAGTCATTAGTAGGTCAGCATGGTCGACGTCGATGCATCGACATCAGGCAGACGTCGATTTTTAGTGCGATATTACGACGAAATGACGTTTTATCGAGTTGTTTCATCGACAGATTTCCGATGAATTGTCGATCTGGCATCGAGGTCGATGAAATGAGTCAACTAAAGCTCGACAGGCAATCGACAACGCAAGTCATCATTATCCATAGGAGAAGTACACGAGGGATCATCGAGACCATCCTGACACTTACGCACCCGTAAGAGACGGAATAGCCTCGCTGCCTGGTATACTTTTTCAGTGAATGCGATCAGAGTACGACGTCGATCACCCATGAACAATACGACTATAATTATGTATAGGTACATACGTTTTGAACTGCTGTCCTGGATCTTGGAACCGATAGTAGCAAGCGTCTTCTACTTCATCTGGAAACACTCGTTCTTTCCTTCGAAATTAATTAAGGAGGGTTCACCAATTTCATGGTCAATAGTAGGTAGGCTTCGGGGTATTGATGTATCGCATAATTATTTTTTTCCTTTTATTTATTGTAATTTAAAAAACATGATTACCTATACTGAGTTAAAAAAAAATGGAGCTGTCGGGTACATAATTCTGAGGACGAGAAACTTTTTCTTTTTTTGTTTACTGGCCGTTGTTGCTAGTAGGAATCGATAATTTGTTTTTTATCTTTTTTGGACTGTCCTTCAGCCATCGAGACACGTAATTTTTGACAATTTCATTGTTGTATGGTTCTCCGGCTTTGAAATCCGTTACGTGTTTTTTATTATATATGCAACTGGAGAACAAAAAAAAAAATCAATCTGTGAATTTTTAAAATAATACTCTAGAGAAACTCACCTTTATTTTTCTTGTGGATAGTATCTTAATTCGCAATTAGATAATGCACAATACAAGCACAGGACTGCACGAGTGCACGTGAATAACTTCATAACTTGCCTCACCAGTCAGTCACCAACTCACCAAGGCACATTCATGGTTGAAGAAGGTACGGCGTGGGCGTACGGGACAAGAAGGAACAAGAAAAGTCCGCGTCAGCCCTCCTACTGGGTTGCCTCGCGCCATCCCCACACTATCCCTACCACCGCAAGTTCGCTTTTCTCGCCCGATGCTCTGCTAATCCCTTTCTTAGAAAGATTGGAATTGGAAACGTGGTTTCTATAATATTCCATATTATTCTACTTCCCCTCGGCGCCCTTGTATCAACTTCTTTTTTTCTATTTTTTTTTCCATTTGTTCTTTTGCCGTTTTCTTGGTTATTTACACATTTTAAGCGTATACGGAGAAATAAAACAGTCCACGCATCGTCGCTGGTTATATACGAAAACGTTTGCAGTTGTGGGAAATCATCAAAAAGTGTTCCACTTCTTGAACAAGTGTAAATAAAACTGCTGGAATCTGAACGTCGTTTTTATTACCCCGACAACTGCACGGATGAGGGGGTTATTGATAAGGACCTATTATATTTTAGGCATAGTACGTAATGAAGATTTGAAAGGTAGAAATTAATGGTAGGTATAGTGCATTTCATTCATCATGATGTAATACGGAATAGGATGGGGAGGGCGACAACGTCACTAAACACAGTTATACAGGCTGTTTCAGGACGAATGCCGTATATTTTAATATGTTGTAGTACTAAGTAATTGCGACCAAAATCACCCTATTGACATAGGGTCGCAAATGATTTCTCTTGAAGTTACAGGCACATCTGTGTATTTTTAGCCACTTGCTGTTTTTCCTCTAAAAAGTCGTAACAACGACTAAACCTCTTTTTGTACCCTTAAACTGCTGACTTTTTTGGAAAGATCACACAATTTTACTTCAGGAAATGTCGATCAACATCATTTTAGTTGCCTCCAAAAATTTCAGTAATTCGTTAAAAATGAAGAAAAAGGCGTTTTCGAATTTTCCTGTGTACGTCAGCGCCAGTTTCTGACCAAGTGGTCATAGTGAAAAATTTTCGCCAATTTCAGTAAAACATGTCCGTGTTGAGAGCTTTCAAATGATTTTTGAAAAATTGAAATCGCTCCATTTTTCAATGAGATATTGTTCCTAACGTGTGAAAAAACACGGAGTAAGTCATCAATTAGGCATAGGTGAACCTTCCTTAAACGCGTTTGATAACAGAGTAAATTTGTAGGCTTTTGCTAATTAATCGGTTTAGTAAGGTCCAATAAGATCCCTTCCTATCATACCACACCACACATTCATAAAAATCGGCGCTGAATTGCTTTCAGTTTGGTTTTTTTCCTCCCACTGGCGCCAGTTCGACTGTTGTTCATACCGTCTCGGGTAAACGTGGCATCGTCCGAAAAAAGAATAAGAGGAACGGAATACTGATTCTCGAACACTCAGTGATAAAAAATAATGCGACTAATTTCGTCTCCATCGTGTAGATTTTGCACTTCCTGAAATTGGTACAGATAGTGTGTGAGAAATATTCACTCTGGAAAAAACACATCACAAGAAAACGATAAACAAAAGAGCAGCTGTTGGAAATGATTAAAATACGTAGGTGTTCTTTAGAGTACATTTTAGGTTGATTTATTCAATGTACATACCAAGTTTTCCCCCCAATATCTTAAAAGTTGACAGTCAGGGGGGGGGGGGAAATTTTTTGCGAGTTTTGTCCTTTGTCACTCATAGTGCATTTCATTTTGAAAATTTAAGACAGGTTATTAAACTGAATAACCAGCAAAAACCAACTTTACTTCGTAATAACGCGTTTAAGGAAATTTCACCTATGCCTTAATTGATGACTTACTCCGTGTTTTTTCACACGTTAGGAACAATATCTCATATAAAAATGAACCGATTTCAATTCTTCAAAAATCAATTGAAAGCTCACGAGATGGAGATGTTTTACTGAAATTGGCGAAAAATTTTCACTATGATCACTTGGTCAGAAACTGGCGTTGACGTACACAGGAAAATTCGAAAACGCCTTTTTCTTCATTTTTAACGAATTACTGAAATTTTTGGAGGCAACTAAAATGATGTTGATCGACATTTCCTGAAGTAAAATTGTGTGATCTTTCCAAAAAAGTCAGCAGTTTAAGGGTACAAAAATAGGTTTAGTCGTTGTTACGACTTTTTAGAGGAAAAACAGCAAGTGGCTAAAAATACACAGATGTGCCCGTAACTTCAAGAGAAATCATTTGCGACCCTATGTCAATAGGGTGATTTTGGTCGCAATTACTTAGTACTGCAACATATTAAAATATACGGCATTCGTCCTGAAACACCCTGTATATACGGCGAGAATACATCCGAGTGCATCGAATTGTCAAATCTCTATTAACTTTCAAAATTTATGTTTAAAATAACCCAAGCTATGAGAAAATTTCGACGTCGACATCACGTAACGCATTCTACATTGGGACACGGAGATATTTTCAACGTCGGTTCTCTAGCGAGACCATCACCGTCTTCAAGTCGAGAAGAAGTCAACGCAGTAGACATTTTACGTTGAAACATCAAAATAGTATCGATATCGATATTTTGTAGGATTTATTACATTCGCTATCGAGAGATTAACGCCACTAAGCACAATATTGTATATAAGGCTAGAACATACCAGTGTGCATAGAATTTTCATGTCTCCATAGTGTAAATGTAGTACCGAATTCTTATTAGCGTTAAAATTGATGTTTAAAATAACCAAAGCTATCGAGAAAAATTCCACGTCGATATCACGTAATGTATTCTACATTGAAGCACCGATATAATTTCAACGTTGGTTCTCAGGCAAGACCATCGCCGTCTTGAAGTCGATAAAAATTCCGCATCGAATCTTTATCGACGAGATAAACGTCGACGAATAGATGTGATAACGATGTCACATTCACATCGATGAACAAACCTCGATTCATCGAGGTAGTATTGTCGTCGATTATATGTTGTTAAAAAGTCATCTCCGAAAAACAGGGCCATCGATGTGTAATCAACGTCGATTTGATGGACCTGTTCTGATCGGGTGTACTGAACCCTCAATCCTTATAATGAATTCCACATTCTATTCGCGCATTTTGTTGGTAATTTGTTTCATTAATTTTATTTATTCTTTTAAATGTTTGTTTTATGTACAAGAATATACGTTAATAACAAGCTCAAATATCCAGGGTCTCACAGCATATCGGCCAACGTCTAGCCTCTCTTATGAGAAGATGCTGGCCAACCCGTATCGTTACGGACTTCTCGAATCCTGAGAGAATACACGAAAAGAAATTTTTTGAGGCACTGTTGAAGTTGGGTAGAATTTTGCCGCTATTCTGCCCTTTTCTACCTTTATCCACCTTACTAGTCCATGAAGCCCAATCCACTAACGGTATTTTAAGCTTCTCTACTACCCAATTTCAACTCACCAACGTAAATTGGAGTTGAAATTAGCTGACCGCTTGAATCCGTATGTCTCATCCGTTAGGAAATCAGAGCTGTATTCACCTCATTCAATGGGTCTTCATTGCGGGTTATTTTTCAGTTTTGGGCTCGTTTATTGCTTCTACCTCTTCACTAGATGGGGAAAACTTGTAACTGTTGTACGTCATTGGAAAGCTAACATCATAAGGAAGTTTTCCCTATGAATGCAAAAAAATATTTTCCTTTGACGAAATGGTGAAAATCGCTGATGAAAATTGGCCAGAAATGCGAATAACGAATTTCCTTCGGATATCTCGTGCCCTAGCGGCTAGGCCCTTGGTGTAATTTTATTGAGTTGAGGACCAATAATGAAGGACATTTTGTGCTCTTTTCAATGAGCCATTTACTTTTAGTTTAGCACCTGTTGCTGATGCCGTAATAGTCACTTGTCGAAAAAAAACAGAGGGTCACCAAAAAAACACGAAATTGACGATATCTCGAAAACGAAGAGGAATTCCAAAAAACCTCAAATAGTAATTTCGATCACAAATGAGGTGTACTATCACCATAATTTCTCTGTCGAGGTAATTTATGAACACCCTGTATATTCATCACAAATATTTACATGTAGGCTTATTGTTAGACACCCAGTTCGGGCAAATTGGTTTGCCTTTCAAAGGGATAAGGCCAACGTCTTTTTATGGGAGGGTGGACCAACGTCCACCCTCCCATAAAAAGACGTTGGCCACCTGGTATCGTTGCAGAGTTTTCGGGTCCTCAAAGTATACATTTTTTGAGCCACTTTTGAAGTTGGGCAGAATTTTGCCGCTATTATGGCTTTATTTCCTGTTCTAATATTGAGTTGATATAAAATTATAATCATTGATTGCAAATTTTATAAGTTTTTGATAGGACTACCAATTTTATTGCCAATCGAATTTGCAAAGTATTTTCTCGCGAGTATCAGTTTTTCAGATTACATTTTTTTTACGTCAATTGGACTCCTTCGATTCCGCATCGAGTTCGAGCCGAAAACTAGACGACCCGTGTGTGGAGGGCCTTAATTTCGACATTTGGACTGTGCGAAATACATATATTTGCCGGCGAGTAATAAATAAACTATTCATGCTGAGTATTTTCTTTTAGCTTCCTGTAAGATGGTTTATTCATTTCTCTGAGAAACACGAAGAAGTGGAGAGTGGACTAGGCCAATTCGTAAATACTCTTGTTTGAACTACATTCAGCCGATCAAGGGCACGAGGACCCTCATTGCCATTCTAGGAAACTCATTTTTTGAAATAAAATTAGATTGAGTAGTCAACTTGAAAAAGATAATAGCTGGTAATGGTTCTGCTTCCGTCCCCTATTCTACGCTTTCAATTCAAGAAACGTGATTGTTTGCTCCCGGCCCCAACATGGCAGGAAGATCATGAAAATTCATAAACCGCTTCACAAACAACGAGGTATAAAAAGTTTCAATTGAATCTGGTGATCGGATTGATTTTCAAGCAGCACAAATTACAAAGAGCAGGGAACAGGGAGGAATAAAATTCACGTTTAAGGAGAGTATATGCTACAGTGTTCCTCCTGTTCTCCTGAGCAATTACCATTACATTTTGCAGTTACCCTGGAGCCATTTCTTTTCATTGTGAGCCAGCAACATGATTCAGGAACGAGTGGAGATGATGGAATCTGCTTCTGAGAAGGGCGAAAAATGTTGCGTCAGTTACACTCTGATCAGTTTGCATTCGATTCTAATGTTTTATAACTTTGGAACATAAACTTGGTGAAAGGAAACTGGGAATGGATGAAGGGGTTGCTATTAAAATATGTATACATGTAGTATTTTCGTAATAAGTGAATAATACAAAGATCTCCAATAGAAGTTGTATCGTCTACATCAATTCGATTACATGCTGCTGTTCAAGGAATTTAGTTTTATTTGGCCATGCTTGGTACAAGCATTACTGTTATTACCGCTCCTGTAAGAGGTCAGGGACAATATTTCATTCGGTTCGATCATCATTCTGATCAATACGTTACTCTCTATCGCAGATTACTTTTTCGAAGGACCCTTCCCCTCTCTCACCCACTCAGCACATAATACGTGGGGGGGGGGGGCAGTGAATTGAAAGTTTCGAGGGGTACGTAGGCCGTATTCAGAAACCAACCTTAACCTTTACTTCTCCTTTAAGCGCTTCAAAACAGATGACATATTTTTATAAACCATCACATTTTTCAACTCCTTAAGTAAAGGCTTCGTAAAGGAGGGTTTCTGAATACGGCCCATTGAAATTAAATTTGAAGGGAAGATTGTAGCCAAACAATTAAAATTTCAGGGCCACGTAGACAACAAAATTGAAAGTTTCGGTGGATACTCAGACACAAATTGTGAGTTTTAACATTAAAATTCAAGGGCTAATTTTAGTCAAGAAATTGTAAGTTCGAAGTTTTCGCAATATTTATTGTATGCGTGTATGGGCCGCTTTAGAATTGTCATTGACCATGTTGTCGTGGAATTATTCAGACGTCCGGGTGTTACAGTTGTCTCTAAAAAAAAAAATTGTTTGTGGAGTTTACTCTTTTAGGCCCGTATCCAGAAACCAACCTTAACCTTTACATTTCCTTTGAGCGCTTCAAAAGAGATGACACATTTTAATAAACCATCACATTTTTCAACTCCTTTAGTTAAGGCTTTGTAAAGGTTGGTTTCTGAATACGGCCCTTAGTCTCGTTTTAGTGCATTTCACGGGAAGTTGGTTATTTAAATTTGAACAATACAGCCGCGTAGTTTTTGTACAGAATGCATTTCGGGCCCAATCCCGGTGCCCCTCATCAGCAATCTTATCGCCACTACAGCAAAACCCAGTAGTTTTGCAGGAGGTTTGCAGTAGTAGTTTTGCTGTAGTGGCGATAAGATTGCTGATGAGGGGCACCGGGATTGGGCCCGAAATGCATTCTGTACAAAAACTACGCGGCTGTATTGTTAAAAATTCAAATAACCAACTTCCCATTTAATATTCAGAACAGCCAAATCAACAAAACAAAGATCAACGATAGTGCATTTCATTCTGAAAATCTGAAAATGCACTATTGGTCTCGTCGTGATGGTGGCAAACATGAGTCATGTCACGTTTTTTTCACGTTTCAGAACCTCTAGAACACGAATTCAGTGGTCTCCAGAATTTATATATATATATAACATTATGACCGTTTTCTTGTTAGCACGATAACTCTCGAAGAAATCTATTTAGCGGAACGCGCTTTGGCACAAAAATCAGTAGTCGTAAGACCCCGGTCGGTATTGCATTTGGGCCAAATCGGTCGAGGTGGAGGGGGGGAAAATAGGGGTTGAAATAGTCAAAATCACTACACTTCACCAGTTGATTCTAGAAGCATCATATTCAGTACGAATACTCCATGTTAGAGTAGCCTTTGATTTCCATTTTAATTTTTCAAAAAAGTCAAGGTGGTGGGGGTGGTCCTTCCGGTGTGGAAGTGTAAAAATAGCGTTGAACTTCACTAGTTCATCTTAGCGCTCTAAAATTCGACTCAATAATTTAATGCAACCTAAGCCCTGGGTTCCATTGAGATTTATCGAAATTTTTGATGGGGGCGGGGTGAAATAGGGGATGAAATTTCAAAAAAATCGCTTAAATTCACACGTTTAGGTATTATAAAATACGGCACAAAAATTTAATATAACAAAGCCCTTGAAAAACTACCGACACTTTTGAAGAGAGGGGGGTGAAAATAGAGGAAGAAGTTCGGCTTAATGAAACAAATTGTGGTATCAAAATTATTACTTCTGGGACGGCTTAGGGTATCCGTATACGGAATGAAATGCACTCTTTCCGACCGCCAGCTGCCGGAGCGAAATTTTGCAATTCACGGCGGCCTGTTGAGGGTTTTGAGACTGAGGAGTGAAATACGTTTTAGCATGTCCAGCGTGAAAAGCTCGAGTTTACAGGCAAAAAAACAACTGCAGGAAGTCGAGAGATACACACCAGTGATGTAAAAACTTTACCTCACTGAAAAGTAGTGGCGTAAAATTTTACCCCACTGAAGACGGTGGAGGAACGTAACTAGGCAACCGAGCAAAGCTGCGAGAAGGCGTATGGAGTCAGGTTATTTGCGAGGCCTTGGATCTAATGGTTGCCGACTTTCCTCGTATAATTGTTATTTTTAATAATAAAAACCATGTCTCATTAAGAGAAATATTGAAAAGTGCAGTTCCTGAACAAAATAAAAGAACAATCAGTTTAATGCCACTCAATGAAAGAGCTTCGCTTTATAGTTAAGTATGCTGGCCGAACGTTATCAATTTCACACGAATGAAAACTGTCTCCGTTTTTACTCGGCTTTTGTCAAAAGCTGAGTAGCTAGGCTACGAGAAAAATATTGTACACAACTCGTGAGCTAAAAAAAATCTCGCGAGCAAAATTCTACTTCCCTCACTAGTTGTGTAATGTACTATTACCCCCGAGACGAAAACCTGTCACAAAGCGAAGCCCACATGCGTGGTTAATAATGATGAGGTCATGGGTGGGGGGGAGGTAGCACTCTGTATAGAGAAGAATTGCAATGGGGAAAAGTGAGGCCGAGCTACATGTGATTGATATACGATTATAGTTGATACAACTCTGATGGGTCTTGCATTCGCCTTGGAATACGATTTTTTGTACAGCCGGGCGTAAAGATTCGATATTCGGCCGCTGGGAGAGCATTGAGTGGGCGAAATAAGAATCATTCCACCCGCCGGGCGTAAAGAAAAATATCAGCCCGCTACGTCTTTTAAGTCATTTGTTATTGTTTTTTTAATTTTTCCTCCTAATTTTGTTTTTTAATAGTACATTAGCCATAAAAACACAAAAATAAGCACTGTAAATTACGCTGAGACGCGATTAAACTTCTCTCTATATCAGCTACGTCACCCCTCCATTCGCTGGCTAGAGTGTGTGTTCACTTCAGTTTATTAAGCAAACCATATTTTATGCTATGCGCCTGTGGAGCCCGAGCAACCCGTCCGTCCTATCGAAATGCTTCATTTTTCGAAGGAATTAATTTTATTGGTTGCATAGACTCCACAGATGCATAGCACAAAGCTTCTGAGCTGGGCTTCACCTCAGGCACTTCCTGTCGCCCTCGACCTTAATGAGCATCATACCACCCTTGGATCGTTATTTCAGCTTCCCCTTGCTCCCACTTGTGACTTGCTGCGACATACAAATAGAGTAAAACTATCAGTGAAGCCTTAAAGTTATTTGGTAGGTTTTAGCAGTAACCAGTTTTCAAGCAATTTATATTAAAATTAATTTAATAGCGATTTCCACTCAGCGCACTACACAAGTGCAGAGCAGCGTCCATTAACATGTTTCAATTCAGAGAAGACGGGTGGAAAAACTTACACTACACTAGTGTATTGCATTGAATGGAAAACGCTATAATTATTCGCAAAGCGCAGTCATATTCGTGTTTCTGTGATTCTCCGAGGCGATGAAACTGTGCCATGAGCGAATTGGTGAGTCTACTCAGGTTCCTGAAATTGTGTCCACGTCTCTGCTGTTTCTCAGACCTGCTATCAGGAGCGTCGTGGAAGCTTATGAGTCGAATATAGTTGCCGATTTGCTGCTGAATTCCTCCTCACTCTGCCAATACGTTGGTACACTATGCGACGCCTCGACGTACACAAGTCTCGTCAAGAAGAACAATGTTTCCATTCTGGCTCCAGTGTATTCTCTTCTCTATCTCTCTTTTCTAACTATATTCTGGCGTTCCATTAGAAGTTTTCTCTTCGATTCGCATTTCTTACGTCTTATTTGAGCAGTCGGTGAACTCGTCTACCGGTTCATGTGTTTTTCACCTTTCCATGTAGGAAATTGAAAGTCGGCCATTCGGCGGTGTTTCTTTTGTAGGAGCCGGGTAAATCTCTTGCCTAAGCGTGAGCTTCCTTTTCTTATATACTTACTAAAATGCTATCTTAATAATAAGTCGCTTCACAATATCCCTCAGATAGCCATTGGCTTCGGCAATTTCCTCAATTATGCGGGGCTCCTGCATGTACTCTTTTCTCTCCATTGGGACGGCCACCCGGAAATTGGAATTCCACCTGGCGGTTTCACTCCCCCTACACCTATATCTTCACTCTTTTCGCACGGTAAATTCAGCGGGCTTACACACGCTGAACATCTACTTAAAACCCTTCGTAAAATCGTAAAATCTTTTTCGTACTACTTATAACGACAGAACTTCTTTCCGCACCTAGAACCTCCCTCGAAAGTGACTTTTTTTCGAACTGTTACGATATGGTTTCATATCGGCTGACGGGTTCCTTCATTGTCTCATAGCTCAGCTTCAAGTGGAGCCGAGATATAAGATCAAGTGTTAATTAAGTCGGAGTTTGGAATTAAATTAATAGAACTTTTAAGTAGTACGAAAAATAGAGTTCACAACTTGTATAGGAAAGTAAAATATCGTTGCTCGTGTAATTGCCTTCGCTCGGCTGCGCCTCGCTCGTCAAACAACGCTCGCACGATAATTTCCTCGTACTCGTACTCGTTATATGAAATATACTATAAAATCATCAGTTTCACCATTATACATACATTTTCTAACGACATTTGTGGCGAACATACTTTAGAGCGACCAGGTGGTATAGGAAACGATATGATATCGTTTCGACATTGCCGACGCAAACTAACAGCTTCTAGGACAGATAGAAACAACTGGAAATGTGTCAGAGTGACATAGAAACGATAACGTATCGCCACTGTATGAACGCCGCCTTTACAACCTTTGCTGCAGGAAGGAAAAGAATACTTGGACAAGTAAGAATTCCAGGATTGTTTAGAAGCTTTTAATAGAAGTGGAAAAAGGGCAAGGGGATGTAATTAATGCGAAATGATGGCGCGAAAGAAGTTAAGTGACCTCGCAGAATAAGCTCAAGTTAAGGTTGAAAAAGAATCACGCTCGTGTCTAGTTCTCACAGCTTCCCGTTTGTCATCTGCCTCTTGAGACAAAACTAAAAGGGAAAGGCAAAGCTCATTTTTTACTCTTTTTTTCCATGCTCTTCCTCCTACTTCTGTTTTTGTGGAGTTGAAAAATGCCCAAGCTCTGCAATTTAAGCTTTTAGAGTAGGAAATTCAGTTTTCCCCTTCGCTAACTCTGTATCTCTCATCTACAGTATCACAGGCGGCGCCTTTATCTTTTGCGCGACTCCAGTTGACATGGTGGAGTGGGGGAATTGTGTTAGGCGGAGAGGTTGAACGTTTCAGCGCAGCTTCAGAGAGAATAACGTAAAAAAGAAATGTACGTACGACGACAGAGTTTTTCCGAGGTTTATTTCTTATTAAGCGCGCGAGGGCTGCTCGTGCACTTTGCGTATATTACACACACATTGACGAAAACCAATTTTCAACCTTATTTCCGGCGACTAGGTAAGAGAGCAGAAGGCGAAATTGTGTAATGGCAAATTGTCATACATTAGACTGTATTACAATGTGAGTGGGGGTGGGGGCGCTCAAGCATATACTATAATCCCCAACCGGGGTTTAACCCATCGGCGTATATATAAGCCTGTATAAGAAAAAATAGTCTTCCGAGAAAATAAAAGAATAATAACTTGCTTATACAATAGTTTCTGTTGTAAAAATAAATGAAATGATCCATTTGGACAAAGACGTGTTGGCAGTTGATCGACTGGTTATTAGTCTAGTTTTGTGACCAATCAACTGTAGATCGAATGTTTGCTTTCTTGGCTAAACCTTTCATTCGACGACTTATTTTTCTTTTTCATCACTCATGAGATAAAAATAAGTATAGCCATCGCTCTGAAATTCCCGTGCACATAAGGGCCGATCCCTGAACATCCTACGGGCCACCCAACTTGATAGTACAGCTGGGGAACTCGATATTTTCTGCTGGAATCCGGATAGCCAAACGGATCAGGTTCAGCATTGGAACGAGAAATGGCGGTTGACGGTGAACTAGCAACTAATTGCTTAAAACAAAATAATGATAAAGTCATTATAACTAACAATTAAATTAAGTCGAAACCGGGTTATACGGTTTCCGGCCCGGATTCATTGTGAATGAATGCTTTGTTCTCGATTCACAGTATTTCACCAATGCTGTCCTGAAACAGAATCTCGTAGTTTTCAGTAGAAAAATGATGGGCGAGGTTTTCTTCGCGTACAGAGAAAAGACTTGGAGGCTTCCAATTGTTCAACAATAAAAAGCTTTGAAAAATCATGTTCAATATTCCACCCTCTGCCCTTTATTATCAAGCGCGTACCTTCGGCCACATTTCCCAACGACAAAGCACCCCTTTAATTTTTTTTTTCTGTCCTCCCATGAAGCTATTTCTGTCACAAAACCTTGTAGATCTATGGTAATCAGCGGCAATTTACATTGATTATGTAAGCCTCCTGTCTCACAGCGAGGACCCAACCGACCATTCCCTCTCACCCCACGTCCACAAACACACATCGCCTCCGTCACTACTAATTCATTCTGTCTAGACCACTCTTTTGGTTTCCATCTGCGTGAGGCAGAGAAAATATGAGGTCAACATTGATTAATAGTTGTTGATTTTTTTCCCTTTATCTTTCCCCAATGTAATCATTACTCTGCATTATAATTGCGAGAAACACTTGAATTTGTTTAAAAACACATGCATGCCTATGAAATCAAAGAACTTTATCCCAGAAATTAATTCGCTCTCGTATTTACGGTTTTCATGAATTACAACTCCAGGATGGCTTGTTCCTGTCAATCACAAATACTATAAACTAAATGTATCTAGTATAAAGCCGTTCACAATGAAGTTCGATATTTTTATCATCAGCATTGCGATATTCCATGCCAACGCAATCGAAGCTCTCGCAAGTAAGATTCGGGACTTAAACCACTCCCCGCATTTCCCATATTTATAGCTTTCAACGTGAATTTCAAAGGAGAATCCAAAATTATTGGCGGCCGCCGAGCCAAACCAGGGGAAATTCCTTTCATCGTCGGAGTTTTCAGAGCTTACCCTGCGTACAGTGACACACCTCAGCACTGTGGCGGCAGTCTGCTGTCCTCGATGTAGTATTTTTCCTCCTTCTCATTTCAGTGGTGTTGAATAATTTCTTAGACGTTCCGTTGGTTTGACAAGGTACGTACTGACTGCGTGCCACTGCCTGTATAATATTCGGACGAACGGTTTTTATTCTGTTGATTTCCTCAAATTTGTCGCTGGAGAAATCGACATATCCAGAAAGGATAGTCCGTTTATGCAAGTAAACCTACGGTGTACAAGTTATAGACCACTCAAATTTTCATTTATTTTTTGAATTTTTAGACTCGTCTCGCCAAAAGCTTTTCTATGCACAGCAAGTGCAAGTACAATATAATTTTTGAATTCGATTTTGCAATGGCGAAAATGAAAAAGCCGTTCGTTCTTAATGAATTTGTGCAGCCAGTTCATTTTTATTCGAATCGCTCGGCTCTGCTGACGAAATATATTGACAATACTCTTGAAGAAGCTGGCGTTGTTTCGGTATATTTTCTTTGCAGCTGGTACAAATTTAATGCTTATAATAGGCGTAAGGTTGCAGGCTGGGGGTTGATTGAACCAGACACGAAACGAGATGTCATTGAGCCTTACTTGAAAATAGTTGAAATTCAGCTGATATCTGACGATTATTGTAGGAGCATGTATTGCAAATATATTGCGCGTTACTGTGACTATCCATTCAAAGCTAAAGGCCAATTCTGCGGCATCGGAGTACTTGGCAACGAATCAGACTGTTTAGCCGATTCTGGTGGGCCTATTTTTCATCCGACTGATGGAATAGTTGGTCTCGTTAGCTATGGCATGGAATGCGGCAACCCGACGATGCCGAACGTTTATTCTCGAGTAGACGTTATTATCGATTTGTTGTGGAAGCAACGAATGGAAGTACCGGAAAATGTATTCGAACCAACAACGCCAATACGTGAATCACCAGGAGATATTTACACAGAAAAATCGACAAGTGAAACGCATTACTTAAACAGGAATTCAAATGAGCGGGCTGAAGAGTCCGGTATTGTGCCGACCGAAGTAATTTCCAGAAGTCAGCAGCTTTCCTGCTTCTTAATCAACTACTTTCCTATTGTTTATTACATTTTACAATTCAAATAATTAATCAGTATCAAATAATTTCTATCGATTCTTTATATCACACAAAAGTCATAAAAAAAATCGATTGTGAAAGATAACCAATGAATTTCAAGTATGTAATTTTAAAAAACAGTTCTCTGCAGCGTAATCTGTGATAATAAAACAGATAGTCTGAATCGAAATAAAATAACCTGAAAGCGTTATTCATATCCCCCTTTCACTCCCTACAACATTCTGCTCCTATATTCCAACCAAAACCCACGTAAGTACCTCACCATTTGACCCATTCTATGCCCCTAGTTCTGGCAATTTATTTCCAATGCAAACTACCTCATTCATCCTCCTATTCGCCGAGTCAGCCTCCAAAGCTCTTCCCAAGTGATTAAATTGATCTCTTTGTCTTCCTGGCTGAGTTCGATGTGTATACAAGTGCAACTCACGTTCTGTTTATAATTCAACGTTCAGGAGAGGTGCTCTGTTTGTTAATTGAAACCCATCATTTTATTCAACTTCAATACTAGTGATGTAAAATGGAATTGGCCATTGCAGCTAAGGGATACGATATCTGGCGGCGTTTCAGAGAATCAATGAGCCCGGTACTCCATGTGATTTGTTGTTGTCGTTTGACAACAAACTACAACAAAGGTCTTAGGACTTTTCAAGGGATTACTCCCCCATCACCGCACCACCCTAGTCACTCTGCAGTGAATTCGAGGGAGTGGGGAGGCTGAAAATAAAGAATTAAACTTTATTGAACTTTATTGGCGCGAAACTAGGAGGTCGTGGGTTCGAATCCCACGCTGGGAGCAATTTTTTCTCGGAACTCAAAACAAGTAAAAAATGGTAAGTATTTAGCTTCAATAAAGTTTAATTCTTTATTTTCAGCCTCCCCACTCCCTCGAATTCACTGCAGGGTGACTATGGTGGTGCAGTGAGGGGGGAGTAATCCCTTGAAAAGTCCTAAGACAAGGGTCGTCTAATTTGCAATTAATTAATTGCTGGGACACATAAAGAAAAAAGTACGACAAAGGTTTTCTTCAATGAGGAAGTTCATAGGTCTGTTCGCGAAGCTACACTAGGTTGCCCGAGGGTACACTCGGGCGCCCGAAAAGCGTTCGTGAGCAGACGAGTGTAGTTCGTGTAGCGAGTGTAGGGCGTTCGCGATGAGTTCAGAGCTACTCCGGGCTGCCCGAAGTTACTTCAATTTTTTGTTATAAATTGATAACTATTATCCAACATGCACAGGAGTGAGAAAATATCACGACTGTTATGAATTTACACTGGCTGCTCTGAAAGCGTTCGCGTAACAAAAAAATCCTCGCTGCCCTCGCCTACACCAGCTACCCCAACCTGCCCTACACTACACTACACTACCCTACACTTTTTCTCTGCGAACAGACCTCATTTATCAAAAATGTTGGTCAGTGACACTTTTTTACTGTGAACTACGGCTAAATAATCCGACGGTGACGAGGAGGCCTCGATATTGTACCTTTGGCATCACCGAATCAAGAAAACAAGACGGTTATTCGGGTGCGCAGTACACCCGTACAGAAACGACTGTTTTTTGGAGCAAGAAAACTCGAAAACACCAATTCAAAATCGTTTTCGACCATTTTGCTGAACCCGTGCCATTCTCTGAGCACTAAAACGAAACGGTGAGCTGGCGAGTACCAATAAAGAAATGATAAGGTGCTCGTGGAATGTCTCTCAAGAGTGAATCCAGAGAAAACTGCTGTCTCTTTGGTTGCTCTTCCCGTCGTAACCGAGACACATTGTCATTTCATTGTTTCCCAACAATTGAGGGTTCAGTGGTGTCAGCTATCAATTAGCCCAGTGTTGGAGAAAGTCAACCGCCGAAAGGCTTGGGAGCTTGCTTGACGTTTGAGTATAAATGTATCAGAAACCATGTTTTCCTGTTCTCGTCACTTTAGGCTAACTGACTACTTTTTTCCCATTATGTTACGGACGTTGACCACGAAAAAACACTTTAAAAAAACACAAAACTTGTTATCATTTAACACATGTAGGGATGAGGTAGAAGAGGACCTGTTGCTGAGGTCGCCGAAGTGAGGTGCGTTCAGGCAAATATGCAGCACAGCAGGACCACGGCTGCGGATGTAGCGGTCCTGATGAGTAGGGTAAGTTTTCCAGGAGCCGTATGTCTCAGGGAAAAGGGTGAGATATCTTAGAAATAAGGATAACACGATTTTTTATTCTGAAGGAGACCTGCATGGCTCGGAGAGCATGTGTGACTGTGTTGGCGAATTTTAGTCCGATACAGCTGCGTCCCTTCGGAACCAGGGATCTCGTTGCGGTCAGTTTCAGGGCAACCCTGCGAAATCGAGAGGTCAACGAGGTCGTTATGGCGGCCGTGGTTGAGAGCGATGAAGGAGGATGGCATACCAGCGAAGCTTGAGAATCTCCGCTCCCACTGCCGGACAACAGGGAAGCTGTTAGTGGTCGGAGCCGACGCGAATGCCCACCACCTAGCGTAGAGGTCGTCGAACGTAAACCGACCCGGGGAGCAGCTAATGGAGCCCAACTAGCACGATTGGTCGCATTTAGGTTCATTTGCGACATGCGACCTATTCTGTAATACTTCCGACGTCGGATTCTGGTAGTTTGGGTGGCTTAACTACATCTTGCCGCCTTCGACGTTTCCATATCGTCTGAACGACGGAATGTCGTTGTATTACAAATTTCCGACGTAAATTAGACATCAGAAAAGTAGAGCAGTACATTCTGACGTCGTAGCCGCTGTCAAATATTTGTACTACATGGTTAACATAAAATTATGCCGTTGCTGCGATGTCGGGAATGTGTAGTAAAGTTTTCCGACGTTATGTTTTCGTCATAACCTTGTACTACAAGTTTATGACGTCGCTTTGAGGTCGCATCATTATATCATAAACTGAATTAAGAATAGAGAGGTCAAAGCGTCGTCGTGAGAATGTACTCCAGAATTCTGACAATTTTTCTACCATAGGGTCAATCATTATAATTAAGGCGACCCGGACGACGTTTCTCTGCCGTCGCATTCTTATGCGTGAAGTCGTTGACGTCCCCCAGACGTCATAATAACGATATATTTTCAGTCTATAAACAAGGAACTGAATAACGTTTTTACGACGTCGGGGGATTAAAATTTTTGAAGACGTTTTTGGTTTTTATCAGTTAGTAGTTTGTGTCCGCCAGCAAGTCGCGCGCGATGAAGCGGTTCAAGTCTTCCTCGTCGTACTACCGACGACTGAAGAAAATACTCGAAGAGAGATGATTCTGGAAGTAGTCGTGCTGAAAGTTTGATCGAAGATGTAGGATCTGAAGTTGTGAATAATTCCAGTTTAGTCGATATTTCTCCATCAATGCGATCAATCAACTGCGATCAACAGCCCTCAGCAGTACTCTCATGCTCCAGTAACCATGGCGATGCTGATGGCGATGCAGATGCCGATGCCGCCCGTGACACAGCCGATTTGCAATCGTCGACGCCCGCTCGAAGTCAGATATTTGGCCTTCACGATACCATCGTATGTGAGCCAAGTCTTTGCAGGTCCACTATTCGAGTCTTTTTGAAGAATTCTAACGTCATATGCTTGGTTACTGGCCATTTCAATTTGTTGCCTGTAACCCATTTACAGGGTACGAAACACAGCACCGGCACTCCAAAGTCAATGCAATCACTACACCGACTCTTTCTTATCTCTCACTCACCGGTGACATTGGCGCCAAAACTATTATTTGTTTTCCTACTTCATCCGACCAGTTGTCGTGTTTCGTACAGACTTTTATAACTCACATACAAACTTGGTCTACTTCTCGACCTCTTGTCGAGAGTTGTACAGAATTGTGTTCCAAATCATAACCTGTTGTCGTGAATATTTTACAAATAAATAACTTGAGGTCGTATCATATACACAGTTATTAACCAAATGCAACTCATGGTCGGGAGTATTATGTTTTTCGTACAAATATCCGACAACGCCATTTTAAAGGATTTTCTATTTATTTATTTTTTGGCAAATGACTCATTTGGACGTAATTATGATTTTCTGCTTTAAATAGTAATCTATCACAAAACAGGTAGGTACTTGACTAACCAACGCAAGAAACTATATTTTTCAAGCACTTTTAAATTTCTCACCACTCATAAATTTGAATAATGAATTAATCTCACGGTGTTGTTTCAAGGGGGAACTCATTTCTAAGAGTTAAAATAAAATATCGGTCGATGAAATGATACTCGTTTGTGTTTTTGACAGAAAAGAATTGGACTGATAGCCCCAGATATAACGTTGTGTATTTGGAATAAAGAAGGCCGTCCATGAGCATCATGTTGAGAGGCACCCCGCTCTTCGAGTGGCTTTCGTTGACCGCACACCAACAGTGTAATTATTTATAACACTTTGCGACTTGTAGTAGAAATATTGAACATCATACTGTAGTCAAGGCGACATTTGGTCTGAGGAGCTATAATCTTGTGTAATAGAAGTTAGATTTTGAACAGAAAATCGTAGAAGTGTTGTAATACAGAAATCTGTTGTACAAATATACTACAGCATCTTGTAGTATGACTGTATTACGGATATAGCAACTTCATGCAACCAGTAGTCGCTGGGTGACGTCGTCACAACTCAAATGTATACCACCGCTTTGGTCGTATTTTGGTAGTGGCGAAGTCGATGTGAAGTCGCCTGATGACGTCGGGTCATGTTTCCCGACGTCGAGACGACTAAATTGTGCTAGTTGGGAGGATTTGGTAAGAATATGTCTTTTTGTGGAGAAGAGGTCATTGACGTGACCCTGAGCCTGGGGAGTATAGGTAGGCTAATTAGTAACTGGAAGGTGCAAGAGGGGGTGATAACGTCGGACCACCGGCCTATAATGTTCACAGTAGGAGCCGAAGGAGACAAAGCGGAACCCGGACGAAACCCCAGACACACCGACTGGGATAGATTCGAGCTGGACGGTAGGAAGAATGGTGGAGACCGGGGGGTTATCCATTGAAGAAGAGGAAACAGAGGTAAAGGAAATATTAACAGAAGCGTTTCAGGTGGCCTGTAGAGCGAAGGAGGAAGCCCAAAAAATCCCCTAGGGCTCCGCTTGCTCAAAAAAGCGACCAGAGCGGCCGCGGAAACCGCGAAGGCAACAGGGAACGACGAGGACTGGGAGGCCTACCACGCGGCCAGGAAAGCATACGAGGCTGGAATTCACCGCGCGAAGAAAGATACATGGAAGACCTATTGCGAAGGAATTGAGGAAACAGGAGAGGCGGCGAGACTCGTTCGTATCGTATGAACAGAACCAAATAGTAATGTAGGATCATCAACGCTTCCGGACGGCGGTTCGGTGGTAGATGGATTAGGTATGCATCGCACTTGCTAAATATTCACTTTCCAGGGTGCAGGAGCGAGGAGGCCGTGCCACTTAGGGGCGGAACAGAGGACGAAGAGGAGTGCAACAGATGCGACGTGGTGATCTCAAGGGAGCGATTCAACTGGGCACTCAGCTCCATGGGACCCTACAAGGCAGCAGGATTGGACAAAATACACCCGTGCGCCATCCAGCATGCCGGAGGGAGACTTCAGGAAAGAATAAGACGACTCTTCGTCAGGTGCCTGGCAGCCAGGAAAGTACCCAGGGCCTGGAAACGGGTGAGAGTTGTTTTCATTCCTAAAGGTTGCGGGAAGCATGGTAAAGCGGAAGATTTCAGGCCTATTAGTGTAAGCAGTGTACTTTTAAGACTGATGGAAAGGATAATTGAATTATACATAAGAGAATTATTGGCTACTAGGGACGTGATTCACCAGAACCAGCATGCGTACATGGCGGGTAAGTCGACCGACTCGGCCCTTCACGACTTACTGTGGAGGGTGGAGGGGTCGGTGGCCCAGAAAGAGTACGCGTTGGCTCTTTTTTTGGATATTGAATGGGCTTTTAATAGAGTACATAGGGAGTGTATTGTGACAACTCTAGGGCACTTTGGGGTTGAGCCGAGGCTGATTCAATGGATGGACTACTCAATGGTGGGTGGTCGCAAAGGTGGGCGGCGATAGGGTAGAAAAACGAGCCAGTAGGGGGGTGACCCAGGGCTCAAGTCTCTCGCCTCTTCTCTGGATACTTGTGGTAGATAGTCTTATAATGGAATTAGAGGAAAAGGGCTTTTATGCGCAATTTTTTGCGGATGACGGAGCCATAGTGGTTAGGGGAAAAGATTTATCCACATTTGTTCCCTCATGAGGTGGGCGGTGGGGATAGTCGAGGCATGGTGTAGGCTTAGGGGTCTCACAATAAACCCGAGTATATGGTGAATATATGGTGTTGTTGGAGTATATGGTGTATGGAGAATATGGTGTTGTTCACTCACAAGAGGAAAAGGGAGGGATGGCAATCAATCCACTTTCGGGGAGAGGTCATCGCTCTTTCGAAACAGTTTAAATATTTGGGAGTTATATTGGATGAGAAGTATATTGGAGTGGAAGGAGCACGTAGACAGCGTCTACAAGAAAGCTTTGGTGGCCTTTCACCAATGTAGGCAAATCGTGGGGAAGACCTGGGGCCTGAAACCACGGGTTATGAAGTGGATATACATAGGAATCATCCGACCGCGCATCCTGCACGGGGCGGCCGCAAGTTGGAAGGGGATAGAGAAGAGCTGGGGGGCAGATAGGCTCACAAAAATACAAAGGCTTGCTTGCCATTCCGGACAATCCCTACGAGGGCCACGGAAAGATTACTAGGCCATGGAAAGATTACAAGCCCCTGGACATTGAAGTCAGGGGTCGGGCACTTGAAGTTGCTTACAGGTTGAGATACCAGGGAAGCCTAATGCGGGCCAGGCAGGGCCAATGGGACTGGGAAGTGGAACTAAATAGAGTATATACCCGTCCTCGGTACTTAGGCCGAATTACGTAGCTAAAAGGAACGACTTCACCACCAAGATCAAACAGAGAGTCATTGTGAGAGAAGAGGGTTGGGAATCTCGGCAAGGGAGCTGGTGTGTTACTGGTGGCTCGAAGAAAAGTCAGAAAGGGCCGACGGGAGCAGGATTTTTTGTGTCGGAGCTGGGGGTGGAAATAAGTATCCCGCTAGGGGGACACACTACAGTTTTCCAGTCCGAGGTGGTAGCGATCGATGCTTGTATTCGGGAGGTACTGAAGCGGAAAGTGACAGATAGAGCAATTGGTATTTATACTCTGACAGCAGGGTGACGCTGAGGGCGATCGCCAAACCCGTGGTGGACTCAGCGGCCGTAGCGAGTTGCAGAGTAGGGATACGGGACCTCCAAGGTGAAGGGATCTCCTTAACGTTGGGATGGATCCCGGGTCATTAAGGATGGCCAAGCGTGGCGCGGAACAGCTGGTAATAGGTCCTGAACCAACGGTGGGCATTGCCCAAAGGGCGATTTTGAGGGAGATAAGGCCCTGGGCCGGTGACCAAGCTCTGAGGAGATGGCGCACTGAACCCGGGTGCCGGCAAGCAAAACTGGGAATCAATGAGGAAGACCAGGAAGCTTCGGCATGGCTGCTGGGACTAACACGGGCAAAGCTTAGGCGGATAGTAGGGATATATACATGACATTACGCCCTTAACAGGCACCTGTCCATCATGGGGGCAGTAGCGGAGCCCGACTGCGATAGATGTGGGATGCTGAGGAAACCGCGGAGCACGTCATATGCGAGTGTGACGGCTGCGCGGCGGCCAGATACACTATTTTTGGTGACGATAGGATATCCTTCCCCAGCTTCTCAAAAGAGAATGGGACCCATCTCCTGAGATTGCTGGAAAGGATAAATAGGTTTGAGGAGCCGTACTAGGCTCTCCCGAGTCCGGGCCTCAAGTGGGTATGGTGTGGGCCGAAATGCTTGAAAAAAAAGAAAAGAAAAAAAAGAGCACTTAAAATAGAACCCACATTATTATCTGCACTTGGAACTGCCAGGGACTCCTCAGCAATTACCACGAACTCACCGCATGGCACACCTTCTTTGTTCCGGTTCCGGGATTCAAAGTATATCGGTCAGATCAGCTTTGTTAGTCAGAAACTCCATACAACATGACGAGTTACTTCCTATTGTCGAAAAAGTTTGCCAAATTATGTTACAAGAGCTCCGAAAACTCAATGCATGCAGGAGACTTTCTATCATAAGTACATGAGCTCCTTGGTCGAGATTTCAACACCAAACATCCCAGGTTTAGAAGCCACACAGCAACCCTCGAGGTAGTCTACGTCTTGACATCATGTTACGCAATTCGATAGATGTGACTGCACCGATGGAACCTACATATATTATCCAGATAATGGAAACATTGACTGATCATGTACTAAACCCTGTCGTCTGTGAATTGGCCCCGCTCGTGAATCTATCCCAAACAGACGTAGATTGGAAATAAGGCGACCTCAGGATGCTCTTCATTAATAATATGTTCCCATAGGCCTACAGGCCCAAGGACTAGTTCAGGGTAAGGCACTATGACCCGAGTATGCTTGGCCGCCATATTGAGCTCTAATAACTAAGTTGTGTTATTTCAGATATAGGAATGGAGAAGCTTTTTTATTTCTTAATTTTTTTTCAAGATTTTATTGTTTTATGTTGGTTTTATGCTTCCTATATTCACATATTAATCGCAATTTATTGATCGGTGACGTCGCTGAGCTTCTTTTTGCGTTGCATAATCGTTTTTTCTAGCCACGATTTGTGATTGACTCTGAAAAAGCTTCTTGTACCAATCAATCTGAATTTGATTCGTCAAATACTTCTAATAAGACGAAAATTAACGTAAGTTAAAATGCCCAGTGAATATTGCCGACGTTAACGATGTTAGTGGCGTGTTTTAGCCTGGAAACGTAGCGTATATTGTCGCTTCAGCGAAAAAGTAAAGTGTTTGCTCTCGCGCTCGTCCACGACACCTTAAAGGTAGTTGGACGTTTGTTACGATTGTTAGAAATGAATCGAGGACGTTGTCTTTAAACCCGTCAAGTACGTACAAATTCAAGTTATAAGTGTTTTTAGGAATTGTAAAATGATGAAAAGGCCTCTGGGAGCACTCAGGAACACGAACACTGGTATTGAACGAGATAAACGAAAGTAGAATATTACGATCCAAGGGCGGTATGATACTCATTACGGTTGAGGGCGACGGGAAGTGCCCGAGGTCGAGCGCGTCGAATAAATTCTCAATTCTCAATTCTCTTTATTCGGCAACAATAAGACCTCATAGACTAAATACAAAAAATTAAACAAAATTCTTGAGTCTGGATGGAATACAACAGGGGCGAACGATATGAGAAGTAAACAAACTCCTCCTGTGTCGTAATTATTGGTAATCCAGTCGGAAATAAACGAGTGAGAGGACCCGCATGGCGCCGAATTTCGGCAGTAAAGAAATGAGGAGAAGGAAGGGCCAAACAGAAGACGCTGAGATCGGGAGTTTTTGGGCCAGCACCCGAGCCCGGGGAAAGTCGTCTCGTCAACACAATACCAACGGAGAAAAACCATAGGAAGAAGGGACGTCCTCGTGGGACCTTAAGGGGGCATCATGTGAAAACGATTAGCGAGGCGCGAGCACCGGTCTTTTCTCTTTTGAGCTCCGTCTTCATCCGATTGATGATTATTGGTCCTCCGCGTTCGCTGTGGCGCCTTGACTCCGTTGTTGAGCGGTTGTTCCATCGACGGCGCACCAGTAGGTCGGACTTCCTCGTCGCGTCCGCGTACTCTCGCGTGAAGTGCATATCCATATCCGTGAGAAGGTGAGAACCCAGTGACACCCTTACCAACAACTTGCATTAATGTAAAACCGAGCCCTATTAGTCGACCTTAGCGTAATTAATAAATGTACACACTATTTCACGAGTTGTAATGGCAAAAGAAATAATAATCATAAAGACGTGAAAATAATCCAAAAGTTAAAATACCGCTTACATTATCGGTATCACTAGTTCCTCTATGACCGGCAGACACCGTCTTCCTTAGCTCCACTCGCCAATTGACGAATTGATACACTTATTCATATTGAAAGAAATTTAGGGCAAGAAACTGCAATCATGTGAGAGCGCATTACACGCGACAGCCATTCGTTCACCAAATCCGTCTCGCCTTCCATATTCAAAAACTTCACGGAGGATGTCACCGAGCATTATCGTGAATGTGAGGGTCAATGTGAAACGCTTTTTATTCTATACTAGGATGGCTTGAACCAGCTCAAAATAAGGTTGAAACGTGAATGAACAAGTAAAGAGAGTGAAACTGGCCGTATAATAAATGTAATTAATGCAACACTGCCTTTCTACCATGAATTAATTCAACTAGAAGTGCTTAATAAAAGGCAGCATGGGGAGCATCCCACTCTTCCAACCTCTTCTTTAAAATTACAACGGGCTAGAATTTCTGTAAATATGCTAGTGATCCAAACCATCAGCCTAAAGGCTTAGGCTTAAAACACTAAAGAGGGCATATTTTATTATGAAAGGCTGTTATAAGGGAGATTATGCCTGAACAAATGTTTCCCTCTCGCCGTTCTAAAGAAAAAGATTGTGTGGTCCAGCGACTTATGTAAGCCCCGAAGAAGCACGTACATACATGCACATACTTTTTTCCTAGTTTTTCCTTTAAAACCCCAGACAATATTGTACAAGAGAATCGGAATCAGTGGGAACGTACGAAGTAAAAAAACAAAAACAGTTGGAATTGAAGATAGTGTTGCTGTAAGCAATTTCAAGTTTTCGGATTACGTTGGTTCTTTCACGGTGGGAGGGAGAGAGAAAGACAGAGGGAGTGAGTGAGTGAGAGAGAGAAGACACAGTTAGCATGCATATTTGTTTTTCTACTTCCTTCCTCCAATCTCCAATCATTCTTGAACATCCTCCTCAGAAAAACTGTTGTTATTACTAACATTCAACTTGGAATTCTGTTTCCCTCCTCACAATTTTTTCTAGCAATGAACAAGTCTTCTCCCTCCGGTGATCATTACTCAGCTTTTCTGCTAGGCGTCTTCTAAAATTCACAATAATTAGTACGAATGTAAACCTTAATGACCGTGATAAGAATTAATTTCCTTGGAACTGAGACTGTTTAGCCAAATAAGGTGCCTGAGACTCCTAAAAGACCAATGTGTTTTTTTTTTTTTTAGTTTTTTTCGTGAGAATACGTCAATTTCACAAATATGTAACCGTGTAATAACACATAAACATAACAGAGCGTTTAACTTTCAGAGTTTAGACCCCGTTTGCAAGCTCTATATTCTATATTATTCGTCTATGCTACCAAACAAGTATATTCCCTCGAAAAATGAAGCATTTTGATAGGCTTCACAGACACACAGCACAGCCTGTGAACCGGGCCTAAAACCCGGTCAGTAACATCATTGAGTGTGAAAATGGCGTAGGGCAGTACACTTTCTTGCAAAGTGCCTACGAAGTCTTGAACTTGTGCAGGTGTTGGTAATAGTTTAGGCAAGTTTACCGTTTCAGCTCCCTATAGCTATAAGCTACGAGAACAGGCTACTGCAGGCTTGTTACGGTGTGGTATTTAGGTTTCTCATGAAAACACAGTGTTCGCCAACCCAAATAGCCACAAGGTAATCCAAGGTGTGACAAATCGTTCGTATACCCATCTCAGACGTGTTTGGTCAGCATAATTATACGTTGTTCGAATCGGAACGCTTGAGATTGTGACTGGCTGGTGAGAAGAAAGCCAAAAACTTGTAAACGTACGCTCCTGTTGACTTGTCCTTATTCTTTTTCCTTTTTTGTTATATTTTTCTACTTGCTCTAATTCTATAATTGCACGAATCTCTCCTTTTCCTTCACTGAAACCCGCAACTCTTCGTCTAGGTATAGATTCCCCGGGCTTCTTTCTTCATTGTCAAGAAAATAAAAGATGAAACGAGCTACCATTTTAACTGTTATAGAAACGCCTGCAGTTAAACCTTCCAACTTGAATCCAAATTTTGTTTCAAGCATAGACTTCTGTAGCTGTAGCAATTTCCACTTTTGACCCAATGGGTAATAAAGAAGTACAGAAGGTGCTAGAACGTGATTTAACTAACAAGTTCAAAACAGGTTGGCATGAGAAAGAACGCAGGGACTGGAAATTAATTTTTCATTCTTTTCACGCCTTTTCCACCTCGCATTTCCCTAGTTCCATTAACTTGAGTGAAGTCCATTGAGGTTGCAATGCCGGGACTTGGGTATAAGTCTTGCCGGGTTAAACAACGAGGAGGATGACGAGTTCTTGAAACTATCTCCGCTTAGTTTTCATCGTGAGCCTTTTTAATCTCCCATAAGCTGGAATGGACGAGAGAATAACCATAACGCTGAAGAATAATACTCGGCTACTCATTTTCTCTCCTTGAACGTGATTAGGTACACTCCAGTGGAAACCAGTGGATTGTATGGTTTAAGGCCCTGTTCACAAGCTCTATGTTTACGTTCTGTGGAGTCTATGCAGCCAAACAAATTTACTCCCTCGAAAAATGAAGCATTTTTATAGGTTGCATAGACACCACACAACACAAACATATTAGAGCTTGTGAACGGGCCTTTACCACCCTCTTTATACCAACATTTCTTCTCATCCTCATGTTACTACACAGCCGTAGCGGAGATAAGAGCAGCCAAGGTTTGTTCATTTCATTATACAGCAGCCTGAAATTAAAGCTTTGCGATGAAAAAGCTAACGTGGCAATACTAAAACAAAAGATTTCGGCTTTCTACATTTCCCATGCTGTTCTAACAATATTCTGCTTGAAACTTATAGTATTTTAATCTTGGCAAGAAAATAAATATCGATTTATCAAGGCAACATTTAAAGATATGCCTGCGCGCAAAGACACATTGCTTACGACAGGTTATTTCAATGAATCGCCAAGTCCTCCTCTTCCCCATCTTTAAATCCTTGATTTTTCAAAAGCTCGATTAAATTCATATAGTGTAGAAAGACCGATTCGAACTTAGCTGCTGTCCACATTGAGATTTCTATTGTAGGGACTGAGAACCACAATGATTCAATAGGAGAATGGATTACAAAGATCTAGGACGGGGTTTATCTATTCATTCGCCAACACAAGCGGAAAATTAAATTGATACTCTCTACCATTTTCGTGTCTGTAAGCTATACTAAGTAGCCATTTCTATACCGCTTTCTATTTATTTATTGGGTTGGCATACAGTGCATTTACAGTAGAAGACGAAGAACCACTAGAAGTTTCTCTCAATTTAAATTAAATAGTATCGAGCGGGATTAATATACAAATGTTTGAATCGTTCAGAAAACCACCGAAGGGGAAAACAACGCGTTGGTATACATACAGTGTTGCCCTAATTAGTTTTTTCAGGAATTGTCCCTATTTAAATGGGGAACTGGATAATTCATAATGAGTCTTACCATTCACGTGTAATGTGTAGGTACATTACATTGTACATTATAATATGATCGATTTAACACAAAATGGAGTCTTCGAAGTGGAATTGTGTCCTGTACAATAAAGAAATAGGTCGTTTTTCTGTGAGATTGACGTTTCCTAATTTACGATGCAAGGCGAAAAACCGAGATTACTTGTTTCAACACAAAATAACGTTTTAGGGCGCCTTCCAGCTTTTCATATTCGATCATTATTTACTGTACTATTAATCATATTTCTGCATTTATTTACCAGTAGGTATCGTTATTATATTTATTTTATTCATAATAGAGAAAGGCAAGAGGCTCTTATTAATTAATATCGTTTGAAGAATATGCTGAGAGAGAAAAAAGTCAGCTTTGAAATGTCTAAAGTATGGCAAGAGAAGCTGTGAACTCAGGGGGATGATATAAAAATAACAATAATAATAATAATAATAATAATAATAATAATAATAATAATAATAATAATACTAATATTAATAATAAAATAAACTTCAATGACTTCATTTTTTTACAAGGGGAAAGTGCACAAAAAGTATGGGCTTCCCTAAAAATTGTCGATGGGAAAATGTAGCTGAAGGGATCACAGTCAGATGTATTGAACTCGATGAACTCCTATGTACAGTATAAAGGAAATGGTTCTTCTTGTCCACAAAATTATAAACCAAGTACATGAAAAATAAATTGCATTGCCCAGAACAAAAACTGGCTGGGAGAGATGACTTCAAACTTCTTCCCTGTTCAAAAAAAGTGATTGTGTTAAATTTCTGCTTCTTTTTTACTGTTTTGCATTGTTTTTTGTTATTTATTAATTAATTTTACGCGAAGGTCGATTTATATGGGCTCGGTTTTACGTCAGTGTGAGAGTCTTTGAAAAAGGGGGAAAAAGACCGGTGCTCGCGCCTCGCTAATCGATCTCTCATTTTGTCCCCCGAAAGCCCCACGAAGACGTCCCTGCTTCCTCTGGATTTCCCCCGTTGCTGGCGTTGCCGACGAGACGACTTTCCCCGGGCGCTGGTCAAAAACTCACTCCCCTCGACGCTGGCCAAAAACACACTCCCCAGCGATCGCATCTTCCTTTTCCGTTTGGCCCTTTCTTCCTCCCCACTTCTTCGCTGCCGAAACGCGTCGCAATGTGGGTTCTCACGCACTCCTCTTTTTTTTTAATCATATTATCTAATTAAGGTAGGGTTCGCCCGCCTGAGCCAAGCCGCTCGCCTCAACTCCCCCCCCCCCTTCATATAGCCGTTAGGGTGGGTGTGACCCATAACAATTGAACGGGGTTGGCAACTTTAGAAAAAAAAAAATTATACGCTTATCTTGTCTAGTCAAATAATTCTCTCAACACAGTGGCTCGATCCTATCTATTGTAAAGCAATTTATTGACGAATCATTCGAGGATTATTTCCCAACTTAATGTAAGTTTATTAATCTAATCGTTTTTCTGTTCAAATGTGTTTGTGATTTGTGACGGACATGTGAGTTTTAATTATTTTTAGTGCATTTCATTCTGAAAAATGCACTATTGGTCTCGTCGTGATGGCGGCAAACATGGGTCATGTCATGTTTTTTTCACGTTTCAGAACCTCTAGAACACGAATTCAGTGGTCTCCGGAATATATATATATATATATATATATATAGGGTGGATCCGTATAAGTGTGACAAAAATTTTTGGGTAAAACTGCGTTAAAAGTGGAGTAAAATGGTACCTTCTGAAGTGTCCTAGGTCGATCCGTTCCGGAGTTATAATTTTTTTTGTGTTTAAAAAAGTAACCAATGCTTGCTTCAAAAAATCCGCAATTTCTCGGCTTATATCGCACCAAATCCAAAAAGTGATGCCATTTTCAGAAACGACAGAACATTTCCTTTAGGATAGAGGTCATTTTATTGCTTGAAATAATCGTCAACACCCAGAAATCTGGCATTTTTTCCATAAATTTACGTGTCCTCTAAAATTTGTCTGTTTTACGAAAAGTCGCTGTACCCAAACAGCTTTCTCAACAGATTTTCGGTGTATCACAAAAACTTCCCCGTCTTCTAAGCTTCCTTTTGGCGTGTTCACATTTCATGTTGCCACTGACGTTTCTCACAAAAACGTCACGAGAATGCACAAAAACCGTGTTTTTACGAAACATGGGATATTGTCTACGGTATTCGTGAAGGGTGCAGGGAGATCGGCAGTAAGTGAGAACAGGATATCTTACTTATTATCTTTCTTAGAGAAGATATCGCAGGCAAGAAACATTTAATTTGACCCCCCCCCCCCCCCCATCCATTTCTGCCGATCTCTGAGCACCATTCACGAATATTGTTGGCACCTGGCACATAGGCAATTGCCTATATTTTTCTGTCAAAATACTGTTTTAGAAAGGGAGGACAGAATATTTTAGGAAGGAGAAGATATCGTAGGCAAACGACATTCAATTACACGCCCCCCCCTGAATGGCGACAATTTAATGAATCACTGATGGGGGAAGGGGTCAAATTGAATGCCTCTTGCCTTCTCCATGGTAAGATATCCTGTTCTCACTTACTGCCGATCTCCCTGCACCCTTCACGAATACCGTAGACAATGGTCCATGATTCGTAAAAACACGGTTTTTGTGCATTCTCGTGACGTTTTTGTGAGAAACGTCAGTGGTAACATGAAATGTGAACACGCCAAAAGGAAACTTGGAAGACGGGGAAGTTTTTGTGATACACCGAAAATCTGTTGAGAAAGCTGTTTGGGTACATCGACTTTTCGGAAAACGGACAAATTTTAGAGGACACGTAAATTTATGGAAAAAATGCCAGATTTCTGGGTGTTGACGATTATTTCAAGCAATAAAATGACCTCTATCCTAAAGGAAATGTTCCGTAGTTTCTGAAAATGGCATCACGTTTTGGATTTGGTGCGATATAAGCCGAGAAATTGCGGATTTTTTGAAGCAAGCGTTGGTTACTTTTTTGAACACAAAAAAAATCATAACTCCGGAACGGATCGACGTAGGACACTTCCGAAGGTACCATTTTACTCCACTTTTAACGTAGTCTTACACAAAAATTTTTGTCACACTTATACGGATCCACCCTCTATATATATATATATATATGGCTGTTTCCTTGTTAGCACGATAACTCTCGTAGAAATTAATTTAGCGGAACGCGCTTTGGCACAAAAATCAGTAGTCATAAGACACCGGTCGGTATTGCATTTGGGCCAAATCGGTCAAGGTGGAGGGGGGGAAAATCGGGCTTGAAGTCGTCAAAAAATCACTAAAAATCACCAGTTCATTCTAGAAGCATCATATTCGGTACGTATACTCCATGTTATACTAGCCTTTGATTCCCATTTTAATTTTTTGAAAAAGTCGAGGTGGAGGGGGTGGTGCTCCCGGGGTGGAAGTAAGTGTGTGGTCTTGTTAGCACGATAACTCTCGTAGAAATTAATTTAGCGGAACACGCTTTATCTAAAAAAAATCAGTAGTCATAAGACACCGGTCAGTATTGCATTTGGCCCATATCGGTAAAGGAGGTGGGGGGGAAAATACGGCTTGAAATGATCAAAAAATCACTACAAGTCACCAGTTGATTCTAGAAGCATCATATTCAGTACGTATACTCCATGTTAAAGTAGCCTTTGATTCCAATTTTAATTTTTTGAAAAAGTCGAGGGGGAGGGGGTGATGTCCCTGGGGTGGAAGTAAGTGTGAGGCCTTGTTAGCACGATAACTCTCGTAGAAATTAATTTAGCGGAACGCGCTTTGGCACAAAAATCATTAGTCATAAGGCCCCGGTCGGTATTGCATTTGGGCCAAATCGGTCAAGGTGGAGGGGGGAAAATAGGGGTTGAAATGGTAAAAAAATCACAACAAATCACCAGTTGATTCCAGAAGCATTATATTCGGTATGATGATTCCATTTTGAAATAGCCTTTGATTCCCATTAAGTTCAGCTTAAACAAACCCGGCAGCAAACAGTACGAGGGAGGGTCAAACATAAAAGAAACAAATCATGGTCTCAACATTACTACTTCTGGGACGGCTTAGGGTATCCGTATACAAAATGAAATGCACTCTTTCCGACCGCCAGCTGCCGGAGCGAAATTTTTTGTATACTTGAATACGCTGAAGATGGTTCAGGAGACCGAAAGTTAACTCCGTAAAAATAAGATGGATGTACAACCGGGCAATAAAGTGCTCCTTTTGGTTACCAAAACCTCGCAATAAGTAGCAATATTACTCCCGCGTGAGTAAGATAACATTATTCCCGCCAGATAACATTACTCCCTGGTTCTAGTGATGGGCAAGAATGGTCTTGGTTCTTGCAGTCTCGCAAGACTCTTGCAGCAAGAACAAGAACAAGACCAAGACCAAGACTTGATTGTGGATGCAAGTCCAACAAGGCGTTTTTTTAGGAGCGAAAAGTCCGTCAAACCAAACCACTTTTTCGGCGTGAATGGTCAGTTGCCATTTTTAGGACGAAAATGGTCGGGATGGCCCTTTTTAGGGCTTGGAATAGTCAATGCGATTTTTTTACAGCATGAATCTTCAAATTGACATTCTAGAGTCCGATGGTGGTCAGATTGGTCATTTTTGAAGCCGGAGGTGCCAACTTTGGTCTTTGCAGAGAGAGGAATGACCAGTTTGGTCATTTTCGAGCACAAACGGTTGGTTTTCATGGCTTGAGTTGTCTGTGTAGGCAATCATGAATAATAGGGCCTGTATGGGTATTTTATTCATGTTTTTGACCGTAATTGGGTGCACGAATCGTCGATTTGGCCATTATTATGTCAAGAATCATCATTTTTAGGCATTGACATGGTGCTAATCGTTAGCTTAGCCATTTGAAGTGCGCATAAATGCAAATTATTCAGAGCCGGAACTATTTGGTAATATTTAGCGCGCAAATGGTCATTTTAGCCGGTTTTCGGGATTGACTAGTCCGTTGAGGTGAAGCGCAAATAGTCAGTATTGAACCATGCTGAGCGAATGTTCAGGTTGGCCATTTTCGACGCGAGAGTGACAGAGTTTGATGACAGTCGATCTCGGCCAGTATTCTCAATCAGCTCGATTCTATATTGGGACGATGGCCTTCAACAGAAAACACAAACCACTGTTTGCCGAGCTTCCGGAATAATTTATTTCCTTCCTCAGGGCTCTACAATGTAACAGGATCTTAACACACTGTGGTAAGGTTTTGCTTATTTTGACTTGTTATTTTTTGTTATTAAGATCCTGTTACGTTGTAGAGCCCTGAGGAAGGAAATAAATTATTCCGAAAGCTCGGCAAACAGTGGTTTGTGTTTTCTGCTGAAGGCCATTGTCCCAATACAAAATCGAGCTGATTTTACTATTATCAGGCCAGGTCATTATATGCTTCGACATTTTCAATGCACGAATCGTCATTTTTGCGTTTTCTAAGGCGCGCAGTTAGTTTGGCCATGTTAAGGGAGCGTAATGTCAGTTTAGCCATTTCCTGATTCCGGCGTTTTTTTGTTCAATTACATTTTTTAGTATTTTCCGAAGTTTAATAATCCAAATCCTGTTGGGTTGCTCAAAAAGTCAAGGATATGTACAGTATAACTCTGAGGTAACAATTCAGTTTATATTCTTCTAGCCATTACAGCCCTCGCTGCCCTCGTGCTGATAAACTTGTCTCTCAGATAGTAAACCACACCTTTACTCCCTCGGATATCCTGAACTTTCAGTGGAGATTAACAACATCTGATTTTTCAATAAATAGGTCGTTTTTCTGTGAGATATAGATAATGTGAGATTTCTTAGACTACACGAAATCGAAGTCTGTGATTGTTCAATAATTTTCTCCTAGATTTTTGCGACAAAGTATGTGAAAATTAATTCGAGCTTTCAGAAGATTCAAAATCATGTATCATGTGTTATTCCGGGTCTGTTCAAGCGGGGTCACCGACTGTGTGACCGCCTAATATTTTAGCAGTATGTAGTATCTGGCACATGCGGTTCTCACATCTGATTGATGATTCAGATATTATCGAAAATATTACGACACTAAGGGCCAATTTCACCACCGGGAGTTAGGTTGGAGTTACCCAACTCTCAAGAAGGAAGGGAAATAGAATTTCAAACAGTTTTGGAGCTCGACTTTTTTAAAGGCCCGTTCACAAGCTCTATGTTTACGTTCTGTGGAGTCTATGCAACCAAACAAATTTATTCCCTCGAAAAATGAAGCATTTTTATAGGTTGTGTAGACACCACACAACGCAAACATAGAGCTTGTGAACGGGCCTTAAACGATTCGAAATTGCAATGTGCTTCGTATGTATTTAGTAATCGCAGGGAACAACAAAATTAGTGACGTTGTTTCCTCATATCGTTACCAAACTTCAGTCATATTTCATTGAAGATTTATGGAGCCACCCAAGATTTTTACTTTATTTTAATTACCACCCAATCCAAGTTTATACGGGTGGGTCCCATCTCCCGTCGGATGGTGATAGGTTTTTGAATTCGTCAACTCATGGAGGATTGTGGATCACACCTCGGTACTTGAAATATTGTTTTATTCCTTGTTACTTCAGTCAAATAATCGGAGGGGTCAAGGGAAAGTTTGCCAATATTGCAACTTTTACAAAATATTTTATTTCCCTGGTTAAGCAAATTAATAAAAGAAATTAGTTCATTTTGGCCAAGATTCACACTGGGGCCAATTTTACTGCCTCCAAGTTGCCTTGCTACCACAAATTGTGATCCTCGTTATGAAGTTCTTAAAATTTTTAGCCTGTAAGTAAAGTTAAACAAATTTTCGAGTTCGGTAAATCATTCGTTACTTGCGTACAATGTAACGTATTTTTCTCTTTGAGATACATGTAACTCGAACCTGAACTTTCGACGGGAAATCCGCCATTAAACTTGAAAGGTTATCCCACTAATTTATTCAACTGCGTGGAAATTAAGTTCTTCATATTTTTTTCAGGAATAAAACGGGGCTTTTTTGTATAATTTTTTATCCACGCATTTTTACCGTCTGCTCTTACACTCTCTGTTTTACTTTTACAAACTTCCAAGGTAAACTTTTAGTGAGGCCAGTCGTTTTCTTGTTACAGGATAATAGTCTTTAAAATTGTTCTTTCTTCTTTTCAAAAAATTATCTTTTTTTTTGCGTCGCTTATCTAGTTATAGGGCTGTCTTTTATGAACGGTGAGTGGGGTTCTTCTCCGGGAAACTTTTTTCTTCAGTGAAAATTGTTAGACCACTTTCTCCGGAAAAAAAAAAATAACAACTATGATTCCCAAACTTTACGCAGAACTGCCCATCCGTGCCATTTTTGTGACAGGAGAAAAAATATAAGTTCTCCAAACCCTATTCACAAGGCCTACCAAGGCTTCTGTGGTGATGACAGCTATCGCCCTTAAAAGCCTATTTATACCCGCGGTGAACATCACTCGACGTTTCCCGACTTGAAATTACTTGTAGCACGCGTATGATTCTCTCTATAAACTGTGCTGCCACATCAGAGTTGGAGACCGTGTGGTTACGGATTTCATAGTCCCAACTGAGGTTAAAAGTGCCCCGGCTATTATAGTGGGTGTGTGTGCAGGTGCTTTATAAAAGAGTGGCGGCTACGGGGGAGGGGATCAACTGTAATTAGTATCCCGTGCTGGGTCACGAACATGTATTTGAGGGATTGGTAAATAAACGCTTTCCCGCCTTTATGTTACAAGAATTAATTTATCCGACGTTTCAAATATGAGTAGGCTTCAGGCAAAATCAACAGATTGTAAAAATGGCCGGGGGGGGGGGGGGTGATGGAGTGGGACCGGAACTGGAACTTCATTTCACCGTATAAAAAAACGGCGATTGTTTCAAAAAGCCTTTCGTACAAAATTTTATTCATCTTTTCATTCTGAGAATTGCTTGAGTTTGTGGATCGGCAGGTCAATTTTCCCAGAGGGGAAGAGGAAGAGGCAAACTTTATTTTGTCACCCTTCGAATCTGACAATCTGAGTATTCTGATTGATTTTTCACTTTTAGTTTAAGCTGAAACTGAAGAAAATGAGAAATTTTTCCAAATTTTTTGAAATATGTAGTGCATTTTTTAAATGAAATGCACTAAAACAAAATAGTGCGCTGATATTGTCAAACTGATTATTATCGTAAACCGATTATTATTTCATAAATATGTTTCTTTGCTACACTAGAGCAGAAAAGCACATGATTTTATTGATACATTTCGGAATAATGAATGATATCAGATGATTTTCTACACTGGTGTAACACTATAGTGTAGCAAGGAAATACACCTAATTTCTTTAATCAGTTTCTGGAGTCAAAGTACAGCAGCTCTTTGACCGAATAATCATTTTTTGGTGCGAAATTTAAGGCTGTTAGAGGCAGGTGGCCAAGCTTCCGTTTTCAAGGAAAGGTTTCTGAGGGATGATTTTCATCCACACAGGAATACTTATTTCCCCCAGAAACTTCAAATATTCGTTCTTAAAAAGCCGAAGCTTGGCTTGGATAAAGATAAAGATCTTTTCTAACTCAAAACTGTTGCAAGTGATAAATTGTTTGTATCTGGAGCGAAACTGGCCATTTTACTGCTTCGACTTGTTGTTGAGCAAGACAAAATGAAATTTTGGTTGTATACTAATCAGCGAGCACATATAATAAATAGAGGGAGTGTATTAATAGAAAATGTGATGCAAGATATGTCTCATTTCCCCCTCTCTTAGTGCGTAGTTTAGGGAGAAAAAAAAGTGTTGGGTGAGGTTTCCCATAAATTTGTTTTTACTATTTTGAAGCTAATCTTCCGCAGATGAAACTTTCAGCTGTCAATTCCGTTTTACCGTTCAGCAAACGCAGCAGTTTTTTATTTAAATTAAGCCCTGTTCACACGATGAAATGTTTGAAGCTAAATTGCATCCTGGATTTTTAAAAACATCAGGTCATTTTTGGGAGGGGGGAGTGCCGTCCCGGCCAAGCCGAGTCCGGCGACGCCAAGGCCACCAATTGGGCCCCTACGTCATACCCAACGGGTCCTGGACTCGGAGGGGCTAGCATGGCTCCTCAAATCTCCTCACCCTTCCCAGAAAATCCAGTACTCGGACCCCTTGAGCCCTGGAAAATTCTAGGTCGGTCAACCTGTCCCTCCCAAATACCGCAAACCTCGCTGCTGCATACCCTTCACACTCTCTCCCTAATGACCCGTTGTCTCCTCCTCCACTCCACACCTCACACATGTATAGGGTCCCCTATTAGCCCCATCATGTGCAAGTGTCTCTGAACTGCAAAGTGCCCTGTAAATATTCCTACTATCAATTGCAAATTAGACGACCCTTGTCTTAGGTCTTTTCAAGGGATTACTCCCCCCTCACCGCACCACCATAGTCACCCTGCAGTGAATTCGAGGGAGTGGGGAGGCTGAAAATAAAGAATTAAACTTTATTGAAGCTAATTCCTACTATCCTTCTAGTTTGCTTTCGTCCTAACCCTACCAGCCACTTTGTCGTGTTGGCATAATACCTTTCAATGCCCTCTTTCGCTTGTCTGCAGTAATCTTCTGCTTCCCATCGTGCCTGGGCTTCCGCTTTCGCCCAACCCCGAATTTCACTGAGTCCTACTTCCCTTGCTATCCCTACCACTGGTTCTGGGCCGACATATTCTGTCATGGCCCCCGTCTTAGCCAGCTCGTCTGCTCTCTCATTCCCCGGGATGCCAGCATGACCTGGTACCCACCCTAATGTAACCGTGTTACCCTCCGTCAGCAATGCCGATATACTGGCTCTACAGCCCCCCATCGCCCCCGACTTGACCACCGGCCTGGAAATGGCCCCGAGGGCGGCTCGGCTGTCCGAGTATATCGTTATTCGCTTATTTGTCACACCTTTCCGTCTCAGTTCAATTGCACAAGCCTCTACGGCCGCAACCTCCGCCTGGAACACCGTCGCATATTTCCCCAACGTCAGGCTCTCTTCCACCCCCATTCCGGGGATGTATATGCCTGACCCCGCCTTCCCTTTCCCCGTTCCAATTTTTGAACCGTCCGTAAAACACTACTTAATCTCTTCTGTATCCCTCCATTCCTCCTCCCCTTGCCCGGTCTTCCGGGATAGTTTGACCACGATCGTCTTTCCAAAGTCCCCTTGTTTTACCATTTGATCCGATCTCATGCCCGTGGACGGTGCCACTCTGCGCATGTGTTCTCGTATCCCCTCGTTTCCTACCTTGCATGACATACAGTCCCCGTGCCTGCAGTTCAAGGCTCGGAAGGCTGCTTTTTCTTCCGTTTCCTCCTTCTTGGATCTTTTTGTCGGTCCTACTACCCCTTCCGCCGGGGAGGTAGGGTGCGAGGTAGACCGAAATCTATTCTGGTTTTCATTCCGTTTCTCCTCCCTTACTCTGTACGCTTGTTCACGCTCGCGCTCGTGTTGCTCGAACCTCCCCTTAAAACCAGTGAGGGGCTGTCAGCTACCTTACGGGCTCTGTTCTCGCGCCTACTTTTTTCCCTAACTTTCTTACCCTCTCGAAGGGTCCGAATAAAGCCCTCCGAATCTTCCGCCTCAGAGTTTGACTGGGCCGCTGCTCGCGTCCCTGTCGGTCTCAAATTTCCGTCAACCACCGTGTTACTCTCCTGGGTGGATATTCCACCCTGGTTTGCTTGGGCCGACGAGTCGTCCCTGGCTACCCCAGAGGCGGTAGACCCGTCCCTGGAGATTCTTAGCTTTTCAGCCGAGTTAATTAAGTCTTGGTTATCGCCCATAGTGAGCGATAACGCGGCCCTCGTGGCCTCCGACCGATGAACTGAAATTTTCCCACTACCAACGATCCAACGCACTTAAACCAGCACTCAAAATGTTCGTTGTTTCCTCCTTTCTCACCTCCGCACCACAAAACACTGCCTTAAAAAGACAAGAAAAACTCGTAAATCCGAGAGCCCCTGATAGCGAAAACGTTATGAGGTTACCGTAACCTTCCTAGTCCAACATCAGGTCATACCAAGGAACATATGTTTTTAAAAAACCAGGGGCCCTATTCTCTAACAACAAGCAATATTTTTTTCGCCAGCCATGTGTCTATTTCATTCATTTGTTTGAAGAAACTTAATGAAATAAACATATGACTGCGAAAAAGCTATTGCTTCGGAGTTAGAGAATAGGCCCCCAGCATGCAATATCACTTCAAACATTGCATCGTGTGAACAGGGCTTTGGTTTCCAAACTTCAGTGCTTTGACATGTATGATTGTTTCCAATAGTTTTCTCACCCCATTATTTGGCCTTCTAAAGAAAGGAAAAGGGAAGTGTGCCCATTTTTTTTGTTTACGCTCCCTCTATTATTTTTCTGTGCTCGCTGTTACTAATAGTAAATTGTTTATCTACTTTTACTTGATTTCGTTTCACGAAATCATTTTCAAGTTTCCCCGCACTTTTGCTGCTCTCGTCACTGCATGTGTAAAGCATTCCCCAAATTTCTAATAAAACCAACACGTAACATGAACTCAGTTGTGTTGATTTGAAAGCAAACTGATCCGTCATCCGACATGCTCATCACCCATTCTCCGTGGCCACGAGATTGGCAACCCGGAGGCAATTGCAAGAACTCGGAAACAAACACACAAATCAAATTGCATGGTCACGCTGGTGCGTCATCGTCATAAATTGGTTCACTCTGCGTAATCCAGGCTGCCGCGTCGTTTCGTAATTATTAAAGGTCGATTCAGAATTCGGACGTGACGTGAGAACACGCTATCCCACGTGCGATACAAAATTCCAGAAAATACTTTTGTTTGTTTACGTTCTCATTGCCCGGACGTGACATGGGAACACGTGGGATGTTGCGTGGCCGAGCAATGTGAACGTATACATAACCAAAAGCCTTTTCTGGGATTTTTTATCACACATTGAAATGCGTGTTCCCACGTCCCGTCCAGGTAGTCTGTATTGACCTTAATACAATACTTCGTATTCGGACACATTTATTTTTCAGCTTGTCATTTTGAAGGAACGTTATAATAGAGTGAAGATCAATCCTTCAGAGCCCCCTTTTCTCTATTCCTTTTCATTTGCAAATGATGCAGCTAAATCAAAGGATCTCGCACAACTACCATAACCAAGTTTAAATAAAAATATATTTTAATGTAGCCCCAAACTTTCCTCTTCGCGCCAATAAAAATATATCTGACTTTGAAAACACCAACTACAGTTAGAGCTGATTAAAAGAACGATAAAAAAAGGTTTACAGCTCCCCCACTCCACCACACCACAAAGGTCCCCTTTGATCGTAAAAACGGAAATCAATTCTCCAAGAGTTGTGTACAATTTATTTTTGCATGTTCAACTTGATTCTTTGTATTTCTTTATTCGAACCTTCAGAGGAATAAAGGAATTGGTTCAAACACATGACCCGGGCGAAAAGAAAAACGGGAACCACATAACTGCACTGTTCTTGCAATTTTTCTTCTCCTTCGATCAGCATAGTCTCAACACAACACAGACAATTTTTTTGTGATTCAAACTGTATTATTTTTTAACGGATCCAAGATTTTTCCGGTGACCTTATCAACTCCAAAATAACTCAAGAGATTAGCCCAAGGCAATCAAAATGTAATTTGGGCAAAAAAAAATATATATATTGTTGGGTGGGACGTGAGGGCAGTTAATGGCAGGGAAAGCACTTTTTTTCCTCTTTGGATTGAATCGAAAACTGACGTTTAAAAGGATGAAATTAGTTACCTACCTCGTCAAGTGCCGTAGTGTGTAGCGTAGGAAAAGAGGCAATGCATTGTATCTCAGACCAGAGAACACAGTGTGTTCTTTTCAAACCGTGATTTGGAAGGCGGAAAGGGGTCTCAGAATCAGCCGGTTATAGGCTCCCCGGGGCTCATTAGCATATCATTGTATTTTACTGCAGAGTGAGAATTGAATAGCGTGAAAGGGTTAAGGATAATTATATGAGTGACTAATCCATTTTTTTTTTCTTTTTTTTTTTTTTTTCTTGAGGGTACGGACTCGGATCTACCGAGCCCGCTGGCGCCTAAGCTCGTGTGGCTCTTACACCATACCCTGTAACTCCATCAGCTGTGCACTTCACACCCGTACTACGCGGGCGTTTCGGTCGATGCGCGGTTTGTCATACGCACACCGCCGTGAACGCCCACACGCAGCCGAGTGAGCCGTGTCACAGCTCGCCGCAGCCTTATAGTGTAATGGGCAATAGCTGGATTCGAACCCAGGCCCGCTGGGTTACGAAGCGAGTATTGTATCCATTATACCATCGAGGCGCTTGACTAATCTATGGTCTGAAGGTTAAAAAAAGTTACAAAATAAATAATTGAAGTAACAACAAAATAAATTGTCGAAATCACAGTCAACGATACAACGTCAAAGCAATCGCGTAATTGGCGATTGCAGCTAAGGAAGACGCTGTCTGCCGGTCATAGAGAAACTAGTGATACCGATAGTGTAAGCGGTATGTTAAATTTTGGATTATTTTCACGTCTTTTTTATTCTTTTTTTGCCATTTACAACTCGTGGAAAAGTGTGTACATTTATTAATTACGCTAAGGTCCCGCTAAGGGGACTAATAGGGCTCGGTATTAGTGCGAGTTGTTAATGAGGGGGTCACTGATTACTCACGAATATGATGGACATGCACTTCACGCGAGCGTACGCGAACGCGACGGAGGAGTCCGACCTACGGGTGTGCCGTCGATGGAACAACCACTCAACAACAGAGTCAACGGAGCCGCAGCGAACGCCCGGAGACCGGCGATCAGCAATTGGATGGCGTCGGGGCACAACAGAGAAAAGAACGGTGCTCGCTCGTTTTCTCATGTTGCCCCCTGAAACGTCCCTTCTTCCTCACGGTTTTATCCTTTGCTAGCGTTGCCGCCGTCAAGACGACTTTCCCCGAGCTCGGGTGCTGGCCCAAAAACACCCGGTCTCAGCGCCTTCTTTTTTGTTTCGCCCTTTCTCCTCCCGACTTCTTGACTACCGAAGTTCGTCGCAATGCGGGTTCTCTCACTCGTTCAACTCGGCTGGATCACCAATAATTATGACAGAGGAGGATAGTTTGTTAACTTATCTCTCATATCGTGCCCTGTTCTATTCCATTCTTGGTTCGAGGCACTTACTTAATATATTGTATACTTTCGTGCTTATTTTTATACTTTTTATTAATTAATAAAATTTCCCCGATCACCTCGTCTCGACTATACCCTTCAATATCAGTGTCGGTATTGGTGTGATCCATAACTAGTATCTGTCCTTGTTAATGTTATTCATTCCCCGTACAGATACATGTGGGTATAGTTTAGAATGCCGAAAATAACAATTTAAGAGCATTTATTAGGATTGTTCAAGCGCAGACGACTTCAGGCAAAGCGCAAATATCTCCTTTGAGTCCTCTTCTTCCCGTCTAATGCCATGTTGATATGGTTAGTATCGTAGCCTTTTCTTCCATCTGTGAAATTCCGAGATTTTGATGGTGATGAATCTGTATTCAAAATTAACAGTAAAAAGACGCCTCCCGAATGAACAACTTCAGAAGTAGTAAGATCTTGAGATGGAAGGAACCGCAGATAATGAAATAACTTAACACCCGGTCAACTGAAAAATAGCTATTTTGTGAGCTCTCAACCACTATCAGTATGAATAAATTGGGTCGTAGCACTAACAACGAAGAAATTATAATAATTTTGCTAGCTATAACCCAGTGCCCACGAATTCTTTTCGATTCAGGAGGTGGATTACATTTCAAGACCTTTCTTTTCCGAATTTTTAATGTGAACACGTTTGATGTAGTTACTCACCAAAGAATCTTAAAAACCCAGCCAGATTAAGTGAAATGTGAAGTTATTTACGAGCTCTTCAAGATCAAACAACAATTCGAACTGAGTTATCAATACTTCTTACACTATCAGCAATGCCTGTGACACTAACCCTCAAATTGATAACAAATACCGCTTACGCTATCAAGAACACTAGCGCAGCTAGTGATAGTTTCATTCGCCAATAGAACACTTATGTTAGTTCACCCTGGGCAATATATACCAGCGAAAAAGCGAGGGATCAACAATTGGAATAAAAGCTCGAAAATAATACAAACACAATATTAGAGTGTTTTTGCAAACAGCTCCGCTAACGCTAACGTTAACGCTAATCACATTTCAACCAACGAAATGTTTACTACCCTAGTAACGCGTACACAAAAATTAATTTTAAAGTTTACGGGACTGGTTGTAAAATCTCTCCAATGAGGGTAAAATAACAATGTGGTCCCTAAAGAGGCCTAAAGTCTCAAAGCTGACCGTACTGGGTATTTTAGTAAGAGAAAAGGCTTCGTCTCGTTCCCTCGGAGGAGGACTTCCCCTTTTCCTTATTAATTTTCACATCCAGCATAAACCTGAGAAATTACGAAAGGAAAATCACTAGCCGGTGAAGATAATCAGGAATTCGGTGTATATAATACGTGATCTTGGTTTTGTGTTCCTATAACCCACCAGAAAAACAACAGAACGGTGGGCTTTACAGGACATAAAAACCAGCGATATTTTGCCTGTCTCACTAATTGAATTTAAGGTCGATTAAAGCTCTTTTTTTTATGGAGATGAGATGAATTTCACTCGCGGCGTAGTCATACTTCATTCTTAAGAGAAACTTCAACCCTGCACCTCACCGCTACTTTAATCCCCACTCCTCCCAATGAAACAACTGGGTTTTAGTCGCGTATCTCCCGAGAAATGCTAGGGGAAAAAAAATAAATAATGATGTTATTTAGTCTTCATTTAGTTTTTTTTTTTTTTTTTTTTTTCTCTCCTTTTTGTTTCCTGGGATCATGATGTGGGCTTGGTGAGGTTGTTGCAAATAAATTGCCTGTGTGTGACATTTCCGTTCCTAAGCTACATTTCTGCCCAGCGCTAATCCGCAGACAATTAATCATGCGAGGTGAGATTAATTTCCCCACTCGAGTGAACGATGCATATTGTTAGGCGGGAGAGGGGTCGAGTCGTAAAATAAATAACAGCAATAATTGTTGCCATCAAGCTAATTTCGATGGTACTTAGCATTACATCTTATATGATGAGTAATTTTCACGTATGAAACATACTGATGAAGTCCCGGGATACACTTTTGATTTGAAAATCGTCTCCACAAGTTCTACTCAAGACGTCTATCCTAGGACGTCAAAGTTCTACCAGGACGTGGGAAAAATAGAAATGAGTACATTGTTATTTATCCCTCTAAAAGCTTTTTATTTACTGTACATATACATATAGAATATATTAGCTAAAAAGAAAGAGAATGAAGTATGTTCAGTGAAAAGTTAAAAATAATCGAAAAGTCGCATTATTGCAAAGTACGTTCTTTCGTTCTGTAGTTAACTTTTAACCCTCGAGGGGGCGCGGTTTTCCGATTGCTCCGGGCATCAAAATGTCACGCTACGCCTCTGGTCCCCGGACGTTCAATGTGAGCGGGCAGCTGGAGACCACCGGGAAGGTCACTTGTTTAGGTTTTTCCTAATTATGTCGGACCCCGCACTTCGTAGCGCCAGGACTTCGAATATTAATAGCTGACAAAATGTCCACAACTTTTTCCCCGGGATGTTATTCCTAATATTTTCCAACTGGCGTAACTCGGAAATATTGGCAAATTTAGTTAAAAAACGTCACTTTCAGCTGTTTTTGTCTCTATTGGTTGTAACAATAGAGACAACTCTACTTTTAGTATCTGAAGCTGGGAACACACATGCGCTACTTGCCAAGTACCGAATGTTCGGCAAGTAGCAAGCTTACTTCGCTTGCTACTTGTCTATTCACAAGGTCTATTCACACACACATGCGTGACTTGCCAAGTAAGATAGTCGCCTAGGAAACGATGAAAATTCGTGCAAGTCGCTCAAGGTGACTAAACTTTACTATAGGTGCCGCAGATTTCCCCCCGCCCATTGGGCGGGAGGGATGGAGACTGACGTCACCAGCAGTCCTTTGCTCCCGATTGCTCACCGTAGAGCAGCAAAACAAGTTAATTTTGAAATTGACGGTTATGAATCACAAAAATCACAGCCCAATAACAATTTATAATGTACTGGGTCCAGCGCAAAGGAACTTGGGACTGCTCGTGACGTAGATGAAGGACAGTAATGACCGAAGATCTGCGGCACCTATAGAAAGTTTAGTCACCTTGAAGCCGCTCGTTGAAATGAATGACAAAAGACTGTTGTCACTGGAGTTGGAGGTCGAGTTCAGTTTAGTACCAACTATCCAAGCACGAAATTACTTATTCAAATTTCAGATTCAGTTCCAATATAAATATTTCGAATTGATGATGCTGTTATTTTGTTGTATAATGAAATGGAATTTTTTTTTTAAAAAAATGGAATTTTTGAAATCGGAAACCAAAAATTGTTTCACCTCGAGAACCTTCGAATTCGAGATAGCAGCAGTAGTGAAACTGCCTCACGAAATGGGCAAAAAGTTGATTGTTTTGTGAATCAAACAATTTCACTAATAATAAAATGTAAAATATTCCACATCGATGCGTGTTTACTTTTTCTATTTATGAGCCCATTTTAAAGTAATTTAATTTGGCTTTGATTATCGAGTTTGAAATTCGCTTTAATTTCGAATCGAGTTATAGTGCCGGAAGCGGGTATTTTTGGGAGGAAAAAACTCCGGGACTAAGTTTGATGACTGATTTTAATGTTTTCAGGTGTGCTGAATCTGAATTTCAACCCCCCGAGACCTTAAAAGAGACGCTATAGTCTAAAAATAGGAAAATCTACAAAACCCTCCGATTTCTGTTATTTTTTCTATGTGACGTGCGATCAAAGCCGAGATTGAAATAGTTCACATTAGTTTCCCACGTTTTCAGGTAATCTGAATCCGAAAATTCAAATTTCCGGCCCCCTACGCTAAACGTCGTATCAAAAAATATTCTACGATACACAAATAACCTCACATTTCAGCGCTTTTTAACGTGCTTTCCACTTGATTGCTATTTTTGTCAGGTTTTCGTTTTGTAAGGTATGCTGAATTCGAATATCGTTTTCAAGACCGCATCACAATGACGTAATTATGTCAATGAATATCAAAAACCTCCTCGAAAAATTCAAACTTTTTCATTATACATCGTGATTTCATCTGTTTTCTGGCTGCTTCTTCCCTTGGCTTCTTCCCGTGTTTCCGGTGTGCTGAATCCAAATTTGTTATCAAAACTTTCAGCAACTCCTGTCTGACCGGAATTTGTGTTACTTCTCCCCACAAGTGCATCTTTGATGCCGTCTGCCACCGGTTTCGTCTCGTCCAAATGGAGGTAGGCAATTTTTCCCACTAGTAAGAAATTATTCTTGAATTTTTGCGCTGGGTACGAAAATTATGCAAATGGTTGCACTTTTTGTTTACGTCGCCGGCTCTTGGATTAGTTGTCTGTAACGCCCCAAAACTTAGCCCGGAACACCGAAAATCGTGATTTTTTAAAGGCAAATGTTCCACGGAAGCAAACGTTCAAAGTGAGGGTTTATGAAGAAACACGAATCAGTGATGCAATGAAAATCAATTCGAAAACTATCCTATTTATCATACATTCTTACTTTAAGCGTTGGCTTCCAGGGATGTACGCGAATGACGTTTGGGTTAGAACCAGCGGTGAATCATGAAAATTGCACGGAGGGTATGGTCCAGCTGCGGCTGGCTGTTCGACCGTTCAGACCATCAGCTACCAAACCTATCTACTTGGTCCTGGTCTCATCAGCTGCATGTTGCTGGACTTCTGGCCGGGCTGGTGAGACCGTAGGACCTTCTTCCTGCCTGAGGTTCTGAGTTCGAAACGGAGACTGGACCGTAACCTCAGTGCAATTTTCATATTTTGCTTTCAGGGTAATATTTCCCTCTGAACATCATGATTTTCGGTGATCTGGGCTATGTGTTAGGGCGTTAACGTGACAAATAATTTAAAACATTGACGGGTCATGAGAAAACTTACTTGATCCACAAGTTTTTTTGATAACATGCAGATTCGAAAAGCAAATCTAGTGGGAGGGGAAAATTTTAAAAAACCGATTAAAAAAAATACCAACAGTGAAAGACGTACGGACTCCTACCCCGTCACACGGGTCCAGGTCGAGTCAGGGACGAGACAAAGCAAGTAGTTCCGTTCGAGCTGTGCCTCTCGCTCCACCTTTTGTCTCGCCTCTTCCTTTTCTCTCGACCTGCTGCTCTTCTTCTCGGTCCTACCCTACATGTTTTTGATTATTATTATGTTTATTTCATAAAAGAAGATCCTCGATTATTTTAATTTGTCGAAATATAAGATTACTTTTGAGTTCAAAAGGGCGTCGTTTCACCTCCCCCTCAATCTTTTGGGACAGAACCCGTCTCAACACTCGTTCCCAAAATAGTCTACAAAGTCACCCAAACCCACACTGGCTGTACAACACTGTTTATTTTTGCACTTCCTCCGAGTCGCCACAATCGCATATTTAAAGCGGAAACGCCACACCGATCTCCTCAGCCCAACACAACCCCTTTGATTTGGACCATTAATCTATTTCGATAATGCAGATGCATAAAGATAATAATTACGAAATTACTCCGTCGATATCTCACACAACCATCACGACAGGGAACTCGAGATGTGTAGAAGGGATACGGAAAAATCAACGGAAAGAAAACTAATACTTGGCTCGGTACTTCCACGACATCGAAAAGAAGTGGAGCATCCCCGACTACGAATATTCGCTACTCGGCAAGTAGCGAGTATCCATACACACTATTAGGAGTTCGGCGAGTAGTGGCTAGGAACTTGGCAAGTAGCGCATGTGTGTGCCCAGCTTGACGATAGTTCAGAAAATAAGTTGAAGACCATTACATTTCCTTTGAAATGAGCCCTTTTCGAACACTTCAGGCCAACGTGGCCACAAGTTACAGCCGTCTTGAACCGACCAAGTTTTTTTTTTAATTTTTCAAAAATCCAAATTGGATCTTCATGTTCTAAAATGTTCGAAAAGGGCTCATTTTGAAGGAAATGTAATGGTCTTCAACTTATTTTCTTAACTATTGTGAGATGTAAAAGTAGAGTCGTTACTAGCAAACCGGAATAAACAGTGAAAATGGCGGTTTTAATACAATTTTCCAACATTTTCGAGTCCCGTAAGATGGAAACCATTAGGAATAAAAAGAATTTCCTGGGAAGAAAGCTGTGGCAAGTGTTGTCAGCTATTCATTCGAAAAGAAGGTTGTTGGAACTACGATTTGCGGCGTCTGATATAATTAGGAAAAATCGAAACAAGTGACCTTTCTGGTGATCTCCAGCAGCCTGCTCACATTGGACGTCCGGGGACTTTTAGTATGTTTACCTCCCCACTACCTCAAACACTGCGGAAAAATAAAAATTCACTAAACTGACCATGTCATCTATATTCTCTTATTGACTGGACTAATTTCATATTTGCCAAAAGTGAACGTTTTTGTGCTGTCACTCCTATCTGCATTGATGGAGTCAGTTGACGTTTCGTTCTCGTTTACATTCGATGTGGGGATCCCAGGTACGGTCCTTAGTCCACTATTTTTCGTTATATGTATATACTATTATTAATAAACTGTCGCTCAACGCCATGAAGCCTGGAGTTTAACCATATTGGAATTCTTATAATGTCACGGGGGTGTGCTCTGGAGGATCATGAGATACTACTCTCGCCAAGATTGACTAAGCCTCATCGCAAATAGCGAGGTGGTACGAGGCAAAATATTTCGACCTCAACTCTGGGAAGACGTAATACGTCACTTTGGATTTGTCTCGTAGCAGTGCCAACATCTTCAACGTCAATTTCCTCGACATTACGTCTGGTTCTCGTATTTCGTGAGAAGCCCACGTTAATCTACTGAGTCCAAAGGTGGCCGGAGTTCTGTTCGTAATGAGGGGGCTCTCTACTCGATGTCGACTCAAGTACCCACTGTAAATGACGTATGTATCCCTGTTCCAACCAATAATGCTGTGTGGTGAGACGGTTTGGGGGAACTCGTCGCATTCAGAAAATGTTTTCAAGCAGCAAAAGAAGGAAATTCGATTTCTCGCTCATTCACCCCTCGCACCCTGTCATCCTCCACTCTTATACATATATTAACCTCTTATGTTAGATCTTTACAGATCTTGGATCTTACTAGACATGATGATTGGGCTGTACTCACCAGCTTGTTCAGTAGGTAACAGTTGTACAGAAGGTAACAGGTAAAAGGTAACAGGTAACCGCATTCCAATCGATTTAGGGGCAAGCTAATTCCTATCCGCTGCTTGCTCTCTAGATCGGAGCGCGATGATCCCAGAGTAGTCGGTCCCTCCTTGTACAATCAGTTCCCCGCATCGTTGAGAATGCGGTTTTCACTATTGAGGACATCTTGACTGACACGGTGCCATACAACATCGATGATTTTTTTCTGGGAGGCTTTCTTAGTTTCACGATGATCACATGAGTGAGTGACATCACCTTTACATTATAGTCACTTTATGTTAACCGTTTCGAGCTGACGGTTTGAAAGACACATCTGTAGCTATTTTTTTATAGCTCACTCTTCGCTCTGCAAGCCTTTCCCTTCGATCCGGGCCCACCCAAGACCGATTTAGGTGGAGAGGGAGAAGCCACTTTTTGATGACTCCAGCAGTGCCAAGGAAAACAAATGTCAAGTTTTCACGATTTTCAGACAATTGATTGATAGATAACTTACACCGAAGGTGCGGTCCAGTCTCCGTGTCAACCTCAGACCTTCTGCAAGCAGGGTTACTCGGTCCTGGTCTCATCAGCCCGGCAACTGAGGTGAGTACGGAGCCAATGGACCGCCCCTTGCCGGAAGTGGAGTAGCCCTGTTGGCCGAAGTCGAAACGGAGACTGGACAGCACGCATCACCTTCGGTGCCACTCCTGTGTTTGTCCGGTGGGTACAACAACAACATCAACCTCGTTCTTCTTTGATTGAAATCGGTTAAGAAAAGCACCAAATTGACGTCTAAAAGGATATAAAAATATTTTAGTGAGAGCGGGAAAGTGCTTGCTGATCTCAAGTTTATTGTCCACTTCCCCCGCCACTTTTACCAAATCGTAATTTCGGGTTTTGTGATTTGGTTTTGAAGCGTTCCAAATATGGGGCTTATTTTGGTATCAGGAAATGAGGTATAATTTTCAGCACACAAAAATATTCTTCCCATAAACCTGAATGGTGATAGTTTCAGAGCAAATTAATCATTTCCTAGATATGGGTATTGAAACTACCAGTGCTTTCTCAACCTCCGGTCTAATAGCATACTACTTATTTGAGCTTTAACCTAGTCAAACTCTAGTCGTGAAATTGTTAATGTTATTGTTAATTTTGAATTCGCATTAATTTATTCACGTCGAATTGCTTTCGTTAAAGTTCCAAATACTTTTCTTTAAACAGTCGTTCAAATAGAACGGTGAGGATGGATGAGAAAAGCGGAGGGAAGAAAGTCCCCCCCACCTGCTACTCTTGCTGAGGACGTTGAATTCACTGAAATAGACAATGGTTCCTTTAAAAACCCCACCAACTACTCAGGTAAAAGAATTAACATACAAATATTATGATGCAGGGTCATTCGTTGTTTTCATTGAAAGCGTGGACGGCGAAAAACAAGGGATCTCGCGGATGCACCCTATGGCGGTTGGTAAACTTTTGTACACTGAAGAAACAATAATAACAGGTAATACAAAGAAAATTAGTTCAGTGGGGAGAAATTGAATATTTGTGGAATACAGTAGTTTCCGCGAATAAGCTAGTCACCTCTAAAATCTAAAAGAAAAAAATATGTTAGCTCACATTCCAAAGTTCGATTTACAAAGGAAATGCGTTATAAGAGGTGTTGATACACAAATAAGTGACGAGGAAATAATAAAAAGGTATTGAAATTCTCCACTGGTAGCTTGGAATTGATTAATATGGCGTGTTGTTGTTGGAGAAAATAAAGAAACTTCATCAGTGTAAGGCGAATGAACAGTGCGAATAAAATGAAATGCGTCAACTGCAATGGTAATCATTCCGCGGTCGATAAAAACGCGTGCCCCGCCTATTCCAAAGAGAGAAAAATCAAGTAATTAATCGCCCAGAAAAATATTCCTTTCTTCGAGAGTAACAGGTGCACTCGGGCTCCTATTATTCAGGTGTCGCTGACCTAACTGACGTGGACGCATTTTTCCCGCCTTTACCGTGCTTTACTAATGTGCGTCCAATGGTACATTAGAGGTTTCCTCTATTCGCAGTGGTCAATTTTCTAAAGACCTAAAACATATTTAAGCTTCTCACTCCCCTCCCTCCTTCCTAACAGACTTCCGGTTGTGGAACCCTCTTTTCCGTTTTGACGGACGATTCCCGCGGTCTAGTTAGGCAAAATTTGATTGATTTCAATTTTTAATGTGAGCCATTGTCTTGTTGAAGAGCCCTCTTCAAAAAACACCAGTGCTTGAAAAATTTGCAAGTTCCCCATTTGACTGGACTAAAGGTGCTTCCCCTTCAGTTTAATTATACTCGTTCTGGATAACCATTCACCCCTGCCAGCCGAGAATCCAACATCCACGCTGTGGTCTCGATCAAATTAAAAGCCGGCCCTTTTGTTCGCTAAATAACGAACAAAATATTATCCCATTTCTATCATTTCCTAAACACCGTCTAGAGCCTGTCAAGAAGAACATGAACCCACGACTAGCGCTCTGTCTCTCATTCGATTGCAACTTCTCTTTCCTCTACTTTCGTTACCGACTTGGTTATCCCACTGTTTACCAAAGATAAGCATTATTATCAATCCGAAGTTCCATGGAGAGGGTAAGGAAAAATACCTAGAGGGGCAGATCACACGAGAGAGAGGTCCACTTTTAACTTGACGGGCTATAACTGGAAATTGATAAAATATTTTGCTCGTTATTTGATGAATATCGTGTGTGGAGCCCGCAGCCGGCTTGAGAAAACTTTTAATTAGAAATATTTTCCAGCGTATCTTCACCCCCGTTTCACTAGTACGGTTCATTCAGAGGTTTATTACGGCTTTACGATGCAATTAGAACGAAATATACGGGCTTCTGTTCTCACAGTCTGAAGGCTGCCCACCTGATGGGTAAACCACAAGTTGTAATTAATGGAGAGCCTTCATCTTTCTTATCAACTTCCTTCTTGCTCTTCTCTAAAGAAACTGCCATTCCTCCCTACCAGGATACAAAGCCACCAGCAAAACCACCGAACAATATCTCTTCCTCGTATTAATTTGCAATTTTGAACGTGAGAAGGAGAGGAATTAGTTTTTACTGGGTAGGACAAAATCTTTCGCTAATTTATTTCCATGCAACACGGCTGGTTGAATGAAATAAACATACCATAATGGTAATTTTGTAAGGATTCAGGTTTCTCATTTAACTGGTCATCAAGTTATTAAATGCTGGATTCACTACGCTCCCAGATTTGCAAATGATGAATTATTTGTCCGTTGAAAGAAGGAAGCACTTCTCTTTTCCGTCTTCCTACTGGCTTCCGTGGGTCTCACAATCATAATTTACCTCAAATTCTGGTATGTTTGTTGATGCTTAGCTTCCAAAGAGAAATGTTCCAAGTCGTCACTTCGAAGTCACTAGAAGCTAATTGTTATTGATTTTCATTTTGATTTCATCCCTTCTCTATATGCACAACATTGTCATTCGGTCGTCATGCGTGACGGATCGTAAACGTGTGGTGGAAGTGCTATTTGGAGTGGAGACGGCTGGGGGCATGTTTATCCCTCACTTCAGGATGTTGAAGGTTGGAAGAGAGTGTATTGAAGTATTGTGATGGGATAGGAGGAAATAGACAGATGCTTTTAAGCCCACGCTGGTGGCACGGAGTACAAACTACAATCAAACTCGTTTTCCAATAAAGGGAAGCTTCGAGTAAAATTGATGTGGAGAGCGAAAACTCCGTTTGATTTTTATCAAAATCAAATAACTAGAGAGAGAGAGAGAGAAAGAGAGAGAGTTCGGGATTCGTGATGGATGTTTAATTAAACGTCAGTGAAGGTAAAGTTTGAAAAGGTAAAAAAGAGAAAACTTGACTCCATCGGCCGTTGCACTCATTATGATATGCATTCAATAACTCTCCAAGCTCATAATAGGTACGCATTCTCGTGTTTTCGAAGCAACAAAGAAATGTTGAAAATTATTTAACCAGAGCGTGGGTTATGGAGCGCCCACAGAATCACACGCCCATCTACTTTTGTCCTATAACTATCAGATTCATTTTCAGATGTGCCCCGAAGGTGAATATTAATGAAAATACCGTCTCGTCTGCAAGTAGTATGTTCATTATGCTGAAAGTTAAACCTGTTGTCTTATGCGTGATAACCAAACATCCTCTCAACCTCCTCACCCATCCCGAGGGCTGTTCTTGTTATGCTTCTCTATTGAGCGCATGGAGTAAATGAATAAAGGTGGGAGGCGTATCGTGCTAATTGAGTATTTAAAGCAAAGAACAAAAACGATCCAGCATTATAACAAATCGTTTTCGAAAAAAGAAGACAATTCTGAAAGAAATTATAAGGCAAAAAAGAATTCACACCAGAAGGCAACTATTCAAGTTGATTGAAATATTAAAAATCTTATTTACAGCATTCTCCATTCTTCGAAGTGAATGACTGACATTTTTTGAACGTCAGAAATACTTTCATACTGAGTTGAGAATAAATTAGGATTTAATTCATTTTTAATATTTCACCCCTCATTTTCTTGCGTCAATTTATAAAGCTGCATTTACATTTGAGAGTTTTTTGCTCTCAAGAGAACTTTTGAGAGCTTAACTCGCTGGTCTATGCAATTACACTTGAGAGTACTCTCGAGAGCAAAAAACTCTCAAATGTAAACGCAGCTTAAACGGGCCAGAGAGTTCTCGGAAGAGCACCTGACACTCTCAGAGAGTTCAACTCTCGAGATTTACTCGCACGTGTAATAGCATCATAGTGGCCTTTTTGTATTTGGCGTGTTTGAAGAACATAGCCCACATCAATAGACTCATAAACTTAGTTAAAATAAGCAATAATCAATTTTGAGCATTGGATTCATTCAGCAAAAAAAACTCGCTGCCTCTCATGATCTGACTACAACTCCTGATTGATCTACACAGAGATTTTAGAACTTGTCCTGAGCTCATCCAGAGAATTTTTGACCTTTTAGCCTCAAGAAGGTTGCCCTACTCCGTGGTGTTATTTAATTTGGTCGACTGTCGAACACCCTATGAAACAGTGTGATTACATGAAAAAGTTTCATACATACACAGTATTACAGATATTGAAATTTTTCGTAAATACAGCAGCGCACTTGCCGAGCTAAGATGAACTAACGATCTGGATAACATCACTTTGATTATTGTGATACTGAGAACCAGAATGAGAAAGAGAATTTTTGAAGTAAACCTGTTTGGGGAGCTTAATGATCAATAATTAATTAGCTGAGCACGTGATTAACAACACAACATAATTAACTCTTTATTATTTCCAACAACCAACTGTATTAGAGATAACCCTTAGCGGGAGGTTACAATTATAACAAAGGTGATGGTGACGACTTCAGGTCAGGCGACGTAATTAATATCCAAACATCCTTCTCTTCAGAGTTTGACTTTACGAATCATACAAGTATACAAATTTGACACCTTCTTCTAAAATATTGATAATAATAATACAAAAGAAAACATTCACAAAAACAATTACATTAGACAGAAACAACATTAAACAGAAACCATTAATAAAAGGAAATAATAACCAAGTAAAAATACAAAATAATGATTATACTTTTACAAATTCATACGGGCTGGAGTTTTAACAGTTCGGCCAAATCTTGACACTCTACCTCCTATTCCAAGGTCTCTTGGAGTCCTTTATTCCCATGGATTTAAACATGGTCTCTGGTTTGGATGGGATGAGGAAGCGTTTTGTTTATGCAGGTCTGGTTTGGCATAAGGAAAACGACAATCATTCTGTTTTAATGCTCGGATGAATATGGAATTTCTCCTCCCGTTGCTTTTTAAATTTGTGTTAAACTAAAACACGCCGATTGACTTCGAACAATTTGGGCTTACTGGCAGTGTGATGAGTGGACTGGTCGTTTTTTTGAGTTATTTTTTGGTCTCTGATCGGCAGTGGTTTTAAAGTGTCTGGTGAAACAGGGATTTTCGTTCTGAGGTTTCGGCTTTGAAGGAGCTGAACAGGTGAATATATTCAAATCCAGCTACACTTGAGTTTCTGTAATTCAATAAGTATAATTCCAGATCTGAGTGTTCATGTTTACATTTATCAAGCATAGCTTTGACGACGCCCACCGCTTTTTCAGCAATAACGTTGCTTCGCGGATATTGGTGGGGGGGGGGGCTTGACGTTACCAAAGAAAAGTTCCATTTTTTAGCGAATTCTTGGAACTCAAAAGAGTTAAATGGGCTGTTGTCCGATACAACTGTACGCGGAATACCATAACGGGCAAACGGAGGCTTTAGAGTACGGATTATGGTATCGCATGATTTATTTGGAATTTTTTCAGCCTCTATCCATCGCGAATAGTAATCAATTATAACAAGGAAATTTTCACGTCCGTACTCGGCTATATCATCCATTTCAAGTTTATTAAAAGGGATTCGTGGAATTGTGTGAGGCATTAAATATTATTTTATCCCTGATCGCTGAAACTTTAGGCAGACAGGACAGGATTCTATATAACTCCGCAGGTCGCTCATGATTCATGGCCAATGAAAATTTTTAGCTTTTTTTTATTTTTAAAAAACCAAGATGAGTTTCGTGTAAGACGCTCAATGTGCTTTTTCTCATTTTCGTCGGGACGAGTGGTCTATCATTGAAATAGACGAGGCCGTTTGAACTGTTTAATCGTCTCTAATTTTGAAATAATGAGTATGTCCTTGATTCCAATTTTTAATAGAATTCGGCCACCCAGATTGATAAAAACTAATAACTTACGACAAAACACGATCATTTTTTGTTTTACTTTGAAACTGCATTAATTTAGAATCAGAGAATGTCAACTTAAGTCCAACTGAATGAACTACATCGCAACGACGTTACGGGACAAGAGATCTGCGGTAAGCATTTGCTTTCCAGGAAGATATTTCAGTTCAAAAGTGTAAGGCATGAGCTTGAGACGTAGCCGGCGGAGTTTGTAATTTTTTATTTGGGATAAATCTTTCTGGATGATATACGTTAAAAGAGATTGATCTGTAAATATTGTCAGATTTGTAGACCCATATAAGTAATTGTGAAATTTTTGGAGAGAGAAAAACACGGCTTACAATTCTTTTCTATTTGAGCGTAGTTCTCTTCAGTAGACGTTAGGGATCGACTAGCAAAAGTCACCGGCCTATCATCTTGCATGAGGACGCATCCGATTGCATGCTGGCTAGCATCTGTCTGAATGACGACACGCTTTGGAGGGATCGAATGCAACAAGGACAGCCGTTTGGGACACAAGGGTTTTTAATTTGGAAAACAGTTCTTCATGTGAGTCATTCCACGTCCAGTCAACACCTTTTTTGAGAAGCAATCTGAAGGGAGCAATAAGTTCCGAAAGATTTGGGAGAAAATCACGCAAAAAATGTATCATTCCAAGCAAACTCTTGAATTCTATTACATTATTAGGAGACTTCAATTGATTTATTGACTTTATACGATCTGAATCAGGCTTGTGGCCATCTTTACTAAAAACAAATCCCAGATATTTAACTTCCTCTACAAAGTACTGTACTTTTTTCTTATTGAATTTAATATTATTTTGTCTAGCGACCTGGACAACTTGGGACATGATATTTTCTAGTTCTTCTTTGGAATCAGCTGAGCACAGAATGTCGTCGAAGTATACGATTACTCCAGGGATATGACCAAAATATTGAGACGTCAGTATTTGAAAGAATTCAGGAAGGACGGAAACTCCAAAAGGAGCGCGGAGGTAACGAAAAAGGCCAAAAGGTGTGCTGAACGTACACAATTTGGTGAACTTGGTGAAAACCATGTTTGAGGTCAAATGAACAGAAGAATTTCTTATTTGCTAATTTCATCCTAATGTCTTCCCAAGAGGGAATTTCGAAATATTTGTGACGTAAGTATTTATTCAAGTGCTTCGGATCAATGCAAAGACGCAGGGTTGAATCAGGCTTTTCAACAATGACTAAGTTATGAATCCATTCGGATAGCTCAGAGACTGGCTCCATGATTTTCTGTTCGACAAGGGAATCGAGATTTTAAATGGAACTCGACGCGCTGGGAAAGCTCTAGGTTGGCCATTGGCTGTAATTTAAGTTTACAAGGAGTAGAGAAACATCCCAAACCGTTAAAAACATCTGCATTTTTAGAAAAAAAAAAAAAAAAAAGACAATTCAGGTTGTCGTGCCTCAGTTCGCTCTCTTCTGAAATGGCGGCCAGTAGAGACCGCACCTAGAGCTTCAGCTCGTCACACGGGTGACACCGGCTTCAGATTCGGAAGAAGGTAATGAGCAGTTGACACAAACTCCGTCAAAATTACTTCAGTTTTTTTGTTCTGTTCATTGTTCATATGATTTTACGAGTTGGCAAAAAAAAGTGATCGAATGCAAACGAACCAAAAACAGAGAGCTAAGTTTCCAATAAATCAAGACCTTTTTTTCCTTTTATTTTGTGGCTTTTCTTTTTTTGAGTAGATTTCACTCCGTGGGGGCTCAATTAGTTGAATTAACAACCCAGGTTCACAGATAGAGGCAATATCAATTCGTTTGATTATGTTCAGGTTGACACAAGCTTGGAGCCCCAGAATGGGCAGATCTTTACAATTCTTGACAACAACGAAGCTAATACAATTTTGCCATTTTTGTAACTGACAAGCGAAGATCAATGCTGCCTATGGGATCAATTTCAAACCCACCAAAAGCTTGAAGTTTATCAGAACTTGGCTTTAGAGTCACATTAGGGGCAACGATGTTGAGACTCGACTGGGAAATAACATTAACTTCAGCCCCGGTGTCTAATTTGAATGTAATTTCAATAGAGGTCGTGTTTATCGACCAGCGATATGTAACGATTTTCATGGTGTTTTCCATTCAATGCAATACACTCGTGTGGTGTAAGTTTTTCCACCCGTCCTGTCTGAATTGAAACACATGTTTATGGAGAGGACGCTGCACAACACTTGTGTAGTGTGTTGAATGGAAATCGCTATCAGTTATCGGGTTGTGGTCAGGCAGAGTGAACAAATTAAACTATGGTCAAGCTTTCGATTTATTTAAAATCATCTTCAGGACCTGGATGGACAGATGCACGAGAGTGCGTTAAATAGCAAGCAACAAGGCAACAAGAATAACACCTGGGGCCCTAGTTAGAGTTGTCGGGAAGTAATCCCGCAAGCGGTATCCAAGGACGCTTCATCAGAAATAGTATTATCTCGCCATAGCAACCACATCACGTGAGTTTTTCCCGACAACTCTAACTAAAGGCCCTGTACGGTACATACCTAGTCCAAAGTTATACAAACATAATAATATGGGGTAGGCATAAGAAAAGGAAAAGAGACTCTTTCTACGTCGCACATTTAAGAACCCCCCGATGATCGGTGCTCACACACGGCAGCGGGTCGGCTGTCCAACAAGCAAGGGCATAAGTTATAGAGGAAGCGGGGCAGGATTTACGCTCACCGGTACTTTTTGCCGTATCCCTCACGTCGGGTGATGCTGTAGCTCCGCAGATTACAGTAAAACAATGCTTCTTTCCTCTTTTTTGAGTATATTGTTAAGCAGGCGATCTTTGGGGTCACTCGGACGTCGGGCGAGCTAAGTCCAACTGAAGATATCTCAGGGACCAGTCTTTTTCGTTTTTAAAGTTCTTCCGAAGGAGTCGCAGTCCTGACAAGTTTCAACTGGTAGGAAGAGGGAATATTAAGTGAAATACCACACAACTTTTGACTACGGGTCAGGGGATCATTCGCGAAAGAAAAAGAAGAATAAAGCGATAGTGTGAGAGTAACCTGGCCCACGGAAGCCTCTCGGTGACGAGCTCCGGTGGTCTCTACAATGAGGAAAAAACATGATTCTTTTTTATTTTTTATTCTGAAAGCTTGGTCAACCATAAACACGATGAGATGTATTTCTAACGAATTATCCATCAATAAAACCATTTAAAAAATGTTTGAAAGTAGTTAATTCGAAATTTCTGTTTTCCCTCCAAGCGATTTTATACTCTGCCCCTCCTGCCTATATCATGTGCAACGTAATTATTTCAGATTGAGTCCTACTGCGGTAGCTTATACATTATACTGAAGCAAAATATTATTATCTTTTTTGTTTTGATTGTGATTGATAAAATCAAATAAGTTTTTTTATTATACATATAAAAATTAGGTAATTAGACTATGATGTCTGTACTTTTACGGAGCTTCCCTCTCTTTTTCATTGGACGTAGCCGATACTTTGGTCTCCATAAGTTTTTCGGCCCTGCCTGATTAAAAAAAACACGGGAGAAATGATGAATCCGATAATTATGCGCCATTTATTAAACACGCACCTCTGCAATTTGGAGTTTTGAATTTGAATTTGAATCTTGAAAACTTCGGAAATGTATTCACAAAGCTCCCAGTTTGTTGTGGTCGCGGCAGATTATTTGAATCGGCCTTTCAAATTCCACCTGGGTCATTTATGATCTCTAATGGGACAAATATAAGTGTGATAAAACAATGTTTTAACGAAGTAATCGTTCGCAGATGAAATGTCTCACCTTTTTTAGGGATTGAACGAAGAACTCGCCTCGAAGAAAGTAAACACGAGCCCGCACAAGCCACACGGATATAATAAACCAAAAAATAAACAAAAACGTATGTGAAAGGTTGATGAGTGAGAAAATATGCCGCCCCAATGCTTCAGAAGTGTATGTAGTAGCCTCGTGCAAGCTCTGGTACGTCACACAGGGGCTGAGGTAGGTAGTTACCCCCTCGAACCCTGTCATTATATAAAAATATAATATTTTAAATATATTGCATTCATTTTTATGGTGAAAAAGGATGCCAATCGCGTTATTTAACCAAATTTCACAATAAAAAGGCGTCAGAGACCAAAATTTCTGATACGTGCACCTTCCTCATTGCCACCTCTCAGCGAACGAAGATTTAAACAATGAAAGAAAATCACCCAAACGCGCGTACACGTCCGCCGCCTCCATTCTGGAATTACAGCATCCGTCACCTGTATAAGCGATGGCCAGCATTTCTTTAAAGATTCGCCTTGGGAAATTAGGTTCTCTATAAAATACCTAAGCCTCGTCAAATCTGAAGCGGTGTCCAGTCCCTCTCACGTGTCTCGCGAGGGCAGTACTGTTGTTCGCAGGGTCCTCACTAGCCCGACGATGCTCGGCCAGTCTATCTTTCAAGTATCTTTTCGTCTGGCCGATATATCGCGTATCACATTGTGAGCATTCTATGGAGTACACCACGCACGATCCAAGTGTAGAGTCGTCTTTGCATTTCAATGGTGTGTGGAACGAACCAGCTTTTCGCCGGTATCTAAACGTCACGCAAGCACCGGGGATCCATGTGCGGATGATAGCCGCCAATTTAACGGATAAGTTTGTGTAGTATTTAGTTTCCTTTCGGCACAATATGGATTGGTGCGTCTTCAAGCCTTTTGCCTCTCCATTCCACTGTAGCATGTATAGTTCCCACCGGTTTTATAATTTCACCACCAAAAGCTTTAAGCTGTATTGCCGTAGGGGTGAGTTCTAGAGACGAAAACAGCTTATTATAAACAGAAAAAGGCATGACTGCAACCCCCGCTCCGGTGTTGATTTCCATATCCAACCTCTTATTTGCGTAGGAAACTTGGGACTTTAAAAGGCTTAAAGACGCATGACCCCAACGAAAACATGTCCACAAAATCCTTTTCATTTTCTTCTTTTCCGCTATCCTTGTCGTCCAATTCATTTGTTTCGACGTTGGCTTTACATACGATAGCTAGGTGTCCCACTTTTGAACATTTCCGACACTTGTACAACTTGTATCTACAATTTTCTGTGGTATGATTTCTCCTTCCGCAGTGAGAGCACGCATTTTTTTGGTCGAATCGCGGCCGGGTAGTTAGATCAAAGATGTCATTAGTAGGTGTTTGTTTTCTTCAAACTAGTTTCTTGTCGCAACGCTATTTCGTACAAGTCGATCAAATGTTTATCCTTCGGATTTTCTTCGCAGAGTCGATCAAAGATTCGACTGTGACACAATCCACAGACGAACTTATCCTTCGAAAACTCTTCTAAATGAAATCCGTAACCACACCCTATCGCTCCTTTTTTTACTCTACTAAACCACGAACTAACAGTTTCTCCGTCACTTTGTCAAAGTTCGTGAAATTCTTTCCTTTTCCTGAACTGAGAAGTCTCCGATACGAACTGTTTTCTTAAGACGTTGCATAGATCTTCGTAGGACAATTCTGAAGGTCTTTTCGGGTGGCAGAGGTCTCGAAGCAAAAAATACGTCTCCGCACCCATCACTGTTATGAAAATTGACACTTTTTTTTCTTCTTCTACCGAGTTCAAAACAAAAAATTGCTCCATTCTCTCTTCATAGGTGCTCCAGTCGTCACCACCATCCGCATTAAATTCTTTCAACACACTGATATTGAAACTTGGAGTTCTTCCCTCCATCCTTCCACTATTGAACGATTCGTCATCATTTCTTTTGTGGGCCGAGTGGGTAACCGTTTTTTTGGGTGACATGGTTCCAAGATGCCCAAAACGTCGCCAAACTGTAGTATTCTAGTCACTCAAAAGATTAACCATAAAACGCGGTAACTTCCAAAAATGTATATTCTTTAAAAATCGTATGTTATTTTATAATTATTGTTTAAACTGTAGTCGATCTACATCAGTTCGGGATGTACGTCACTGGGAAGAACCGCGAAGCACGCTCCAGCTGTCGCAGGACCGCTCACCTCACCCTCTCCCACCGTCGGAGCCCGAACGTGCATGGTGCGGCCCAGGGGGGACCGATGGATGGCTCTATTGACCACAGTGCGAGGGTAGCCGCTACCGATCAGCATCCGAGACACAAGTGCCCGGTTCTCTGGTCGAAAGTCGGGATGGCTAAGGTGCCCCACTCGATTCGTCAATTCGAAGGCGGTTCGAATTTTTAGGGCTACGCTATGGGAAGAGCGGAAATCCAACAGACGCCTACTGTCGATCGGTTTCTTGTACCAGTTGGTTATCATCCCTCCTTGGCCATCCCTCACCACTAACACGTCTAAGAAAGGTAACGTGCCATTATTTTCCAATTCTACGGTGAAGCGGAGGTTGTCGTGGTATTCATTAAATGTTCGCAGGGTTTCGTCGACTCTATCACGAGGGAGGATGAGAAAAAGATCGTCGACGTATTTCTTGATGACGCGAATGCGAAACGGGATGCACAACTGCGGGATGCATCCAGTAGATCATTCATGACCAGCCCCGCGAACCACGAAGACAGGGGGCCCCCCATTGCGCAACCGACCTTTTGTTTGTAAATAGTGCCATTCCACAGGAAGTAGCCGCTCATTCCTCCTAATACAACCGCCCGAAGAAAACCGTCTAATGGACAATTTATAATACCTGACCATTCATTCCAATCTCTTAATATCAGGTAAATCACCACTTCAAGCGGAATTTTAGTAAAAAGCGATTTGACGTCGAAAGATACCATCACCTCATCTTCGGCCAAGGACTCACTAGTGATGACATCCTTGAAAGCATACGAGTTGGGGACGTCACATACGTTGCCCGCAAGGATACGCTTGAAGAAGTCTCCCATCCATTCTAGCCAGCTCAACTCCAGGAGAGCCGATCCCAGATACAATGGGTCGAAGTGGGATGTCCGGTTTATGTACTTTTGGAACCCCATACATTTTTGGTGGAACGGCTGCGCTAGTCTTAAGCTTCAATGCCTGTCCTGCCTTAATGATTTGTTGGTCGAGGAGCTCATTGACTAGCTCGTTATTTGCTCGTTGCAGTTTGGCTGTTGGGTTGTGCCTGCTTGTCTCGTAAACGGCGGGGTCACCAACCAGTATATTCATTTTTTCTTCGTAGTCGGTTCGTTCCATTAAGACGTTGACATGTCCTTTGTCGGCTCGTAATAGCATAATGCTCCGGTGGTTCTTGAGGAAGTGCATGGTGGCGAATCGACTCAGCTCAAGCTCATCGAATTTGCAGGATACTTTCTTGATGTTGTTCCTAATCGCGCTGGTACATTCGAATCTGATGGCTGCCTGCAGCTGGGGTTCCTCAACCGATTTTGCGATGGCATCCACGTCAGTCAGTAACTCCCCGACTGGAACGGTGGACATATCATAAGGTAGATTGGCCGATGGTGACAGCCCCAGGAAAGCCAGTGCCGCAGGAGGAGGGTCGCAGTTGGTGAGGTTAACAATGAGGGAATTGGAATCGGGTCCATTGGTAATACGTGGGGATTGAGCCCGCAACAATCTCTCAAACTTCGAATTTAAACTGGTATTTAAGCGATTAAAGAACGTTTGAAAAAACCTGTCTTGGCGATTCAAGAACTCCGACAGGATGCCGTGCGGGAGGTTTTCGTAGCAAAATCTCAATACTTTATCTTTCTCACACATTAACGAGTTAACCAATTAATTTCAATGCCATTCACTGAGAGGTCCGCTAACCAAGTGGTCTCTTGGGCCTCTTTGTTACGAAAGTTAAAAACATTAGCAGAAAATTTGTAAATTTGGTCAATGTGCACGGTATTGCTATCGGTCGGGGTGTCGTTAGTTTCGTTAAACTTGGGGTTTACGATTTCGAGGGTGTTGGTCGTTGCTTGGCGTTTACCCGATCGGCATACTCTTGAAAATTGGTTGAGCTTACCATATGTAACGCACGTCTGGCCACGGGTGGGGCACTCACGGTTGCGATGTTTATATCCACAACGATAGCAGGTTGACGGGCCCGACGGTAGTGGTCTAGAATTCACATCTCGGGCCGGAAGTCGATCATTATAAGACGAGTTTCTGGCGATTTGATGGATGGCTTCAAATTCAGCGTCGTCTGAGGTCTTAGAAGCGGGAGCATCGCCGTGAAATAGCAGCTTCATGCTTGAGTCCGCCATTTCCATGGACTTACAGATTGCAGTAGCTTTCTCTAGTGACGGGTCCTCTTGCAAAAGCCGGTGCTGCATAGTTTTCGAACGAAGTCTAAGAATAACTTGGGCTTTGAGAAGCTTAGACTGCTGGTTGTCGAAGTTACAAGAAGACGCGAGACGTTTAAGATCAGCAAAAAGTTGTCAAATGGCTAACTCTGAACTTGCCGGCGGGAGAAAAATTTGAAAATGTCCATGGTTTCATTTTTCCTTGGGAAACAGTGCTCCTCGAGGACTTGCAGGATGAAGGAGACGTTTTCGTTGTCTGGATACAGTTTACTAATGGTATTGTACAAACGGAGACCATCTTTTCTGAGGAGATTTTTCAGCCGAGCGACTTGAACTTCAACCGATTTCTTCTCTGTTTCGGTCGCGATGAAATAGATTGAAACATCCTCTTTGAAGTGCGCGAAGTTGGTGGCCAAATCACCAGTAGAGACGTTGAGCGGCTCGGGCTCATTGAAATCCATGGTGCAACGTGGTTGTCGTTCAGTTTTCTCCCATGCGATAATTCAAAACCGCGCCATGTTTGGGGAGCTTAATGATCAATAATTAATTAGCTGATCACGTGATTAACAACACAACATAATTAACTCTTTATTATCAAGATCAACAACTAACTGTATTAGAGATAACCGTTAGCGGGAGTTTACAATTAGAAGCGTGCAGCTTATCTTTCGGAAGGCATTCGTGTTATCAATTCAGTGTTTTCTCTTTGAGAAATACCTTTATGGTTTATTGTAAGCTAGTTGTAGAATTAAATTAATACATTTTTAACTTCTAGACGATAGCTGAAGTGAAGGAGAGGCTCGGTGAGCTGAGGGCCCTCGTCGGAGGGTTCGACCCAAGTTCAGCCGTGGACTCGGAGTTCTCCCATGATATGTTAAATTACCTTGAGTGAACGAGAAGACTCACAAATAATAAAAAATCACCTCATCACCATACAAAACTACGTATTCTATGCCTTCCGAAAGTAAGCTGCACGCTTCTAATTATAACAAAGGTGACTTCAGGTCAGGTGACGTAATTGATATCCAAACAAAACCCCAATTGAAAATTGAAGGGTACCCCAAGTGGTCGTTTCACCTAGTCGCCACATGAGCGCTGGTGTATTTATGAAAGTTATTGTAACGCCCTAAAAAGGGCGTTATGTTAAGTGGTAGAGAAAAGGAGCTCGGTCCGGGAAATTGTTCACCGCTCGGTGAATGAACCCGGCGAGCTCAGGGACGAGCGGGAGAGAATGACCCGATAGCGTCAACAAATCCTCGAGGAAACTGCTTGTTATCCACAACACTTAGGGTTTTACAAACATGTCCTCGGGGGTTTAGTATAAAAACCCAGGGGGGACGGAGTCGAGTTCACTGCTAGAGTCGGGGGACAGCTTAGAGTCAGGGACGCACATCCGTGCAGGGGGGGCCGAAGCCTCGCGACCAGCCCTCGCGCCAGCTCGTGTACCCGCTACTGCAGGCCGTCGGGCCTGGGGAAAGGTGAGTCAGACTGTAAATAATAAATGTACATCACGGAGTAAAGGTACCTCTTTGTTACTCTTTGTCGACTCCCTGAACCCAGACCCATACGGCGGTACATTATGAATAAGAGGTGATGGTGAAAATAGTTCATGAATAAATTGATCCTTGAATTTTCCCCGCCTGGAGTTCAGTGGAAAACAAGTAACATATTTCCCTTGTGATTATGACGTAGTTCAGTGTAGGAAGAGCTTTCTTATTTTGGTTGTTAGTAGCCAAAACGAACTAATGCTTTGTTGGAAAGTAGACTCTTCCTTGCAAGACACGTTGAGCTATGCGTGATGTAGTCTATCTTCGCTAATCGTCACGCAATAACGATGCAGCCCAAACTCGCCAAATCTTTATAGAAATATTTCACACGTAAGGCGCCCCACATGAGTCCATTTTCGCGAAGCGACCAGTGACCTCGTATTTAATCATTTCTACCTAGAATAATTCAACAAGATGACCGTCCTTCGTCAAATGCCTCCAATGTTGACTTCATACATCGGGAGCTTCATAGAAGTTTGTTCAAAAACGAAAAAAGTTTTTTAAATTCTTGAATGTATTCTACTCTCAGCACTTAATTTAATAATTGAATGCCACACTCTTCAGCAATTAACTACTCTCTCTTTCTCTCTCTGAGATATTAAACTGTGAAAAGCAACTCAGCACAGGTTGGGCAGCTTAGCATTTTATGTCATTTTCAATGGTGTTTTCTTCTTCGGTTTCGTCTGTCTTTAAATTATGTGCCTAATCTTAGGTGAACATTTTAAGAGCGGAAAAGGTTACAAGTGATTTGAAGAATAGTAAAATAATTAATAAATTAATTAAACTGATACAAATTTATTGAACGCTATAACGCCCTTAATTATTTTTAATATAAGCTCAGGAATCAATCGACTAAAAAAGGGCAAAACAAAAAACGACACTTTTATCGAGTTACGACGTTTCGACGGTGGAATTTTCCCGTCCTCATCAGGCCTCAAAACATGTATTTTCTACATTCGATCCACATAGACCGCGTCAGCATCTCCTAGTAACATTAACAACTTCATCCCAATTATATAGGAACTCGTTATATATTCTATAGTTGATAATGGTAACTAGTAAAATAAATTAAAATATATAAAAAACAATTTAATTTATTTATTTTACTAGTTACCATTATCAACTATAGAATATATAACGAGTTCCTATATAATTGGGATGAAGTTGTTAATGTTACTAGGAGATGCTGACGCGGTCTATGTGGATCGAATGTAGAAAATACATGTTTTGAGGCCTGATGAGGACGGGAAAATTCCACCGTCGAAACGTCGTAACTCGATAAAAGTGTCGTTTTTTGTTTTGCCCTTTTTTATTCGATTGATTCCTGAGCTTATATTAATTAAACTGATGTTATCCGGACGACGAAGGAAGGGCATAGCCCAACACAATTGGAGTTTCGAGAAAAAATGGCTCCCCGGCGGGATTTGAACCCGCAACCCCTGGATTGCCAGTCCAGCACGCTGCCAATTGCGCCACGGAGACGCCTTTGGGAGTCGTACTCCGAGGGATAAGCTAAGCCGAACCCCACCCAGGTCCAGAGTTTCGAAGAGATTCTAGAGTTTCGAAAAAAAATGGACCTGGGTGGGGTTCGGCTTAGCTTATCCCTCGGAATACGACTCCCAAAGGCGTCTCCGTGGCGCGTTTTGGCAGCGACTGGCAATCCAGAGGTTGCGGGTTCAAATCCCGCCGGGGAGCCATTTTTTCTCGAAACTCCAATTGTGTTGGGCTATGCCCTTCCTTCGTCGTCCGGATAACATCAGTTTAATTAATTTATTAATTTAAAATACCGGCGACAGAAATATTCATTATATCCATCTCAATAGTAAAATACATTGTTAAGAATGATTGTTCAATAGCCCGGTGTACTTCTGCAGTGAGACGAGATTGGATTAAGTTGCGTCAAAAACTTCATTCAATTTCAAGTTTGGCTACCAGTAAGAGAGATTGAAGGGAGACTAGAATGAGTAATCAAGTTGGTAATTTCGCAGCCCACCCAACCAACTAGACATGTATGCAATACCCTCCGTTCTCAAGGTTTACATTTAATAGACGGTTCCCACTCTGCCTCTGAAAGGCTTTCAACAGGTTGATTTCAAATTTGACACGAGGGGAACAGTGTATTATAGTTACATTAATTGCAATTTGAGCTAATTGAATCGAAATGTGTCTGAATTCAGTGTTAACTCAAATTGTGAGGGCTTACAGTGAGAACGGTAGTATCAAGGGTGCTCGTTGAAACAACAATCCTTGAAAACAACTCTATACCTCTTTATATTGAAAGAAGTATCAAAAAATTATTTCAAGGTCCTTTTCTCCTTCAATCAAATTTCCCCACTTAAAAATGTTTACAGAAAAAATCACAAACAGCAAATTAAAAGAGGGCAAGAACTTTTCTACATTTCCTCTGTGATCTAAAGATAATTTCCCTTCAAAGAAAGGAATTTTTAATAACCACGACTTTTGTGTCATCTCAAAACACTTTGCTTATGTTCATGTTTGTTGAAGAAAAAAGCAGATACTGTAAATTCAGAATAGTTCCATGGTTGAGGGGGGGGGTGCAATTTTCCCGGAAAGAAATCAAATTAAAATCGATAGGTAGAAAAAATTGGAAAAAAAAAAACTGGACAAAATTAAAAACATATTGAACGCCATAATTATTTTGTTTAATTTAACAAGCGAGTGGTGTTCTGTCTCTTGCTTACTCATTCTCTTCCCTCTCATACCTTCCCTCTTTCTCTCTCTCTCCTTCACACCCTCTCTTTTCCTCTTCCGGCTAAAGTCAAAAAAGGATTATAATCGTGAGCAGGGTAAAGAAGGCATTACTGAGGGCTTTAACTCGTTTGACAGACAATGAACGCCCTTCACACGTCACATTTAAAACGTTTTAAACATTCTAAATCCATTTTTCTTCCAGGCACGTCATTTATAGAGCTGTTAATTAAAAGATTACTAATGATTTTTTTTTTATCTTCAACAAATAAATTAAATCATTGAGCTGAGTCATCGAAATAAAGAGGTCTGAGAAAGAATAGCTCGGAATGTAGAAAATATAGAACTGTTTTGGAGCTCAGTAGGGTCGATGAGGGCATTCAGAACCCTGGATGCCCTGGATGAAATTCGTTCCTGGAGTAACGTATTTCACGTGGATCACACGGTCAGTGAAGGGTGAAAGGCTCTTTGTTGGAGGCACTTCTAATCAGGTAGGCTAATGCTTAAGTTCTCCTCACTCTTAAGGCCCCGTACTCCCATTTCTCTAGTCTGTACTCACGTTTGTTCAGACTGTGATATGACAGCTTGAAGAGTTTGGTAAGCCGTTTTAAAAGGATCTACGACAAGATTTGCATCCTCGCGTAAAAGCAGGCTGGAACTTCTCGTTCTCGAAGAGAGGACGAAGAGGTCATGAGGGGGAGAAACGAGCAATTACTGTCAAAATTGTTCGATGCGCCAAAGTCACAGTCGGGCGAAATTTGTCTAGTGTAAAACGTTATTGTCTTTAAGGGTGGCCGAGTGACCATGAGACTGTGGGCAGCCTCCAAAAGTAGTAGGGGCCTGTAGTACTTCATTGCATACAGTAAACAAGTAAACGCTTACATTCTTACAGAGGATTTCGAGACGTTGAAATGAGCAAATGGATAAATATTTGCAAACGGCAGTAGCATCGGAGCTATTAATGTAACGATAAATTGAAAATTGGACGTTTAGCAACCTCCCTCTCATTAAAGACTTTCTTCCCTCTACTGTAAGATTTTATAGATACAATCTCACCATGGCGCGCGTAATTGAACATTTCAAAATATGGAATAAAAACAAAAGGAACCAAATTCATCTAGGTAATACTATTGTATACGCTGTTGCACTAATTGTATACGCTTCTTCCCTAATTATTTCCATTGTTGCTTTTACCTATCGTATCAAAGACATACGAAGCGAGGAAGCGTGCTTGAAAACATGAATTCGTTTGATTGACAAAGAATTCGGAAATAAATAGCCAGCACGCATCCAAGCTTTGCTGACGAGGTATGTTCCCCCACCACATATTACGTCGATTCAACTATTTCATGTCCATCATCCCAGTGTTTGATCTAAATCTCACCCATTTGTTTCCATGATTTCATCATGTAGGCAAATCAAATTTCATCTATACTACCTTCTTGTTGATACCCACTCAATGAAACATTATACGGATTGTATACCTACCTCAAAATGAAAGACAAGGTAGAGAACCACTGGCAATGCCGGTAGGAGGGAGAGTATACAATTCACGTCAAACACTCCTGCTGATTGAATGATACTCGTGTCGAGACCAGAAAGTTTAGTGATTTTAGTGGCCAACTATCCGAACTAAAAACACAATGGAATTTAAAATAAACAAAAGCCCAAGAGCTGTGGAGGGCAGCCAAACTTCAATAAAAGGCAGTCTATACGCTTCAGCAAATACATCGACGATTCTTAACAAAGGTTCTCATTTCTAATCTCCTAGTATGAATTAAGTTTTAAGCTCACAGGCTGAACTACGAGAGAAATTAATTTCAAACCGACATTCAAGGAATTTTATAAATGTATTTTCAATCTCTTAATTATCGCTCAAATTCAATGCATCCCTAAACTACATTGTCTTCCTTCAGATCAATCGAAGTTCCAGTTTCATTTTATGTGGCTTTACTTTCTCCCACCTCAATGTTACTGTTCGAAAGACATAAAACACGACCCCCAGCGTTTAAGTGACATTTCAAACTCATTCCTATCGTAAATCTTCTTTGAAAATCTAATGAGATTCTGCAGGGGAAAAAAAGAACCAAAGAGAAGAAAATAGTTTCTTTTGAAGTTGATTCAGCTGATGGTTGCATACACAGCCATATATTACTCATTAATTTACGTGAATAGCGTTTTCCATTCAATGCAATACAGCCATAAGGTTCTCCACGCGTCCTCTCTGAATTAGAACATTTATTTTATGAAGAGGACAGGGCACTACAATCCTGTGGTGTGTTGAATGGAAATAAGAGCTGTAAGTTTTTGAGGGACTTGAACCGCTCCGCGGAAATTAGAAGACAGTATAGTATTACCTAGATGAATTTAGTTCCTTTTGTTTTTATTCCATACTTTGAAATGTTCAATTACGCGCGCCATGGTGAGATTGCATTACCTGTGTCGTGGAGACTGCCCTATATGTAGAGACTAAGTAATGAGTAAATACACTGGGGGATCACGGGAACAGTTATTTCTTACTTTCAGTGATGAAATTGAGGATGCGTTCAAATGCTGTGTAGTAGAGGGACGTTATGGTCGTGTGCGTACGATTCATTGCGATTCAATTACCTCGAAAGACTATAATTGGAACTATGGGCCTATTTTTTGAAAGTACTTTTCAACTCTTCTCTTTTCACTTCGCACTTTTTCCAATTCTTTCCATGTGAAAAATTGAAAAGTACTTTCAAAAAATAGGCCCCAGATTCCGCAGTTTGTGAAAAGCTTGCAGGAGTCATTAACGAAAACTGAGAATTGTTATAGAGAGATTTTGCATACAGCTCCGCTAACGTTAGCATTAACGCTAATCACATTTGAACTACCGAAATGTTTACTACCTCCACAACGCGTGGACTGGTTGCAAAATTATCTCTATTAAACCGTACCGTAACAGTTAATTATTAAGTTCCGGTAAGTGTACCAAACTTCGTTTCTGCTCGAGTGAATTCCCTTATTTAACATTTTTTTGTCTTCTTTGCTTGAACTATCAAGTTTGTCCAGTAGGTACAAATGTGATGAGTGAGTGGTGAAGAACTTTTCGGGAAATTCCACTCAAGACAAGCTTTGGAATTAATGTTTCAGTCAGCGTCTCGTGTTTCAACAACTCTAGTCGATAGAACTTATTCGGTTAATTAAACAGCGAGAATCAATGGTGCAGTTTCTCTCGCCCACACCAGCATCAAGTCATCCTACCACTACTATTCGACGAGAACGGTTAATCTTCTCGACTTGCCAAGAAAATTAGATGCCTTCGCTCCTGCCTTCAAGAGAAGCTTAATGACCGCTAATGATGACTTAATAAATCTTTTCCCTGACAGATCACCATCCCTCAAACGAAAACACCTTGTTGACTTCGGAACTTCTTGATTCTAGCGAGCGATCCTTTTATTTACTTTGGCTTTTCAGAAGAACTTCTCAACCTCAAGGAGTGCGAGGAATCAGTGGTGAAAAGGCAGGCGAGGAAGTTTGAGTCAACGACTAAATTGTTCATCAAGACGTTGGGTTCAACCCGAGCTCACACCTTTCATCGTGATTGAATTTCTCAAACTGGAATAATCTCGAATGCGTTTGACAGGCGTATATTACAAAGGCGTCGATTACAAAATCGTGAATGTGTTTTCCAGGTTTATTTTATAAAAGCAAAATTTACTTATTTGCTGTGAGGTGATGAGGGGGGGGGGGTGATTTTGCTGTATAATGTATTATTTGAACCATTAACAATTGTTGTGTAGGCAGGTACAGCACTTTACTTTCGCCGTGGTATCACGGCAACGATACCACCAACTTGTCATCTACGGGTTTAAAGGGAAAACTGCCCCAAGATTTCTTGGTGGAAGACTAACGTGCATCAACGCTATATGGTGAGAAACTGTGATATCCTCTTGTGATTGTGTATTATGTCGCAGGATTTTTGTCGAATAAGTCTTTTTCTAAAAACCCTAGCCTTTTGTAAAACGCCGCCGTCTTTTTGTAGAAAAATATGTTTTTTCTCAATCAGCCTGGATTATTCAGCCTTATTACAAATAGGCTCATTATCGAAACAACTTGCGATCACAAAAAAAGCCTAACTTGTCTAAACTCTTTGTAAAGATGCTTTACTCGTTTCGCCAATTGTGTTACACCCAGCCACTGATAACGAATCACTTGCGTGCCCAGGCAGGTAGGTCAGAAGCTACCTTGACTGAAAGGACGATTTACGCCAAAGTCAAGGAAGCTTCATAAATACCAAAAACCACCTTGGAAGGCTTCTGGAGGACGCCCTGACTGGAGGAACGTTCATAAATACGGCCCTAGCCTTATAGTTGTTCAAGAGCTGGTGACAGTTCTGTTCAACCGGAAGAAATTTTGTCCTATTTGATAAATTTTGTGTAGAGTAATAAGAATATGAGCGTCTGCCGGGGAGTATTTGCCATCGGCGGCCAGTCAAAATCCCTACATTTGGGACATGAATTATCCAAAAGAACACAGTCTTGTAACTTGTCTCATTCGGAAGGTGTTTAGAAGCTTCTGCCTGGGGCAATTCCCCTCAGTGGCCATATTTCATGACTATATGTTCCACTGTTGGATTGAGCTGCTGAGGGCAAACGCCGCAGGCAGACGCTCATATTCGTATTCGGCACCATAAACCTTTTTAATGTGACCATTTGTTAAATATGACCAAGTTCACAAGTTCATAAGTCTCAGGCAGACGACGCCAACAGACGCTCATATTCATATTCAGCCCGAAAACCCCTATCGAATAGGAAACGTTTCAGGACAATGTTCTTCCAGTTGAGCGGGGCTGTCGCCGGCTCTCGGTCAGTGCACAACATACTATTTTTATCAGCGTTATTTTTCAGTAGGTATTGATTTATTTTGCATTTTTCTGCAAATGAGCGGTTTGATTCGGGAGGTCTTCACAAAAAGACTGTTAATTATTCAGCCTTATTGTAACAAGTACGTTAGGTTCGCAAAGAGCCTGAAAGCCCTCAGCCAATTTGTAATAAGGCTAAAATGGTCCAGGCTGATTGAGAAAAAACAGATTTTTCTACAAAAAGGCGGCGTTTTACAAAAAGGCTAGGATTTTTAGGAAAAGACTGATTCGACAAAAATCCTGCGACATACAGGGTGTTTCAGGAGGAATGTGCAATACTTTGCCATGTTGTAGTACGCACCTGGACGCACCAAAAATACCATATGAACATATGGTCGAAAATGGTTACCTTACGAGATATTGGCATTTTCCTGTTTTTCACGCTCTTCATGTCTTTTTTGCACAAAGAGCGGATTCACAGCTCGCAATCCAAGTTTAGACAAAAACTAATGACTGATTCGGAAAGAGCAGAAAATTTCCTTCTCGAATCTGTCATTAGAAGAGGTTTTCGGAGTTAATTTGAACATGTAATCTGCATGCAAACACAGGAAAAATGAAATGCCAAAAATAGCAGGTGAATTTCAAGGTGGCGTACGTCAGCTGTTTTATGGTCTTATGAGTGGCAAAATTGATGAAAACTTCTCCATTTGATGGCCTTTCGAATGGTGTATTATAAACCGTATTTATGTGAACCATGAGGGCAGCAGGCACGCTAGAAACAGAAAAAACGTAGGAAAATGGTCGTATTGGAGCGATAATCACTTGGGATTATGTCCTTAGCGGACCCTCTAATTTTCAAAATACGATTCAGTCTATGGGAGTAACTTCATTTCAACGGCGGTATGGCCACTCGGCGTGCTCTACTAAGGACAGAGTGCTCACCCCCCTCCCTTCTAATGCATCCATAATTTTTGATACATAGCTATAACGACTCAGGTAGTAGTAATCTGAGACTCATGTGGTTTTCTCGCTCCCTTGCTGTCTACCACGCAACCATAACCCCCTCTCATGATGGCTGGAATTTATTTTTCATATCCACAGGAGCTATGAAATGCTTAAAAAGCCGACATCGCTTCTTATGTGACGGGTCTTTGGACTATTTTCATTAAAGAACGGGAGACTTGGCGTGATTCTCAAGGGAAGTGTTAAAATTAGTGCCAACGCCGTGAGTACAAGGAATCTACCATCACCTCCGGGATTGACGGCCGGCGGTGGCGAGTGGTTGAAGTAACAATAATTATGGATCGTAGGGGTGGGGGCTGAGAAACTATCCTTCACATTTGAATTCATGTCTCACCGCCCCTAGATGAAGTTAGCATACTGCCATAGCCCGTAACCGTCTTATTTGGCAAATTACAGGGGTCCGGCTAAGGACATAATCCCAAGTGATTATCGCTCCAATACGACCATTTTCCTACGTTTTTTCTGTTTCTAGCGTGCCTGCTGCCCTCATGGTTCACATAAATACGGTTTGTAATACACCATTCGAAAGGCCATCAAATGGAGAAGTTTTCATCAATTTTGCCACTCATAAGACCATAAAACATCTGACGTACGCCACCTTGAAATTCACCTGCTATTTTTGGCATTTCATTTTTCCTGTGTTTGCATGCAGATTACATGTTCAAATTAACTCCGAAAACCCATTCTAATGACAGATTCGAGAAGGAAATTTTCTGCTCTTTTCGAATCAGTCATTAGTTTTTGTCTAAACTTGGATTGCGAGCTGTGAATCCGCTTTTTGTGTAAAAAAGTCACGAAGAGCGTGAAAAACAGGAAAATGCCGATATCTCGTAAGGTAACCGCTTTCGACCAAATGTTCATTTGGTATTTTTGGTGCGTCCAGGTGCGTACTACAACATGGCAAAGTATTGAACATTCCTCCTGAAACACCCTGTATACATGTAGGTGTACTCAAAACTTTAATTTATGATTAAGACAGTTGATGGGCTGCCCCCCTACACACACGTTTCATATTAAATAGGCAAAGCCTACTATAAAATAATTAAATAGCACAAACAATATTTTTTCAAAAAAATAAAGTTTCTAAAAAAATATACCATAATTGTTGATTAATTCGGAAAGTGTAATGGAATGAGCTTCACTGGGTGTTAGAAGGTCGGATAAATCGCATTTCTGTCAAGTTAAAAGGGAGGTTAAGAACTAAGCTCCAATCTTTTCTCCATGCGTAATCGTTATCTCTAAGGGAGGTACCACAGACATAATGTACCGAGTATGTTCTCCGCTTCTATCCGACATCCAGCCAAGCTGGAAAGTACAGCATGTGAAAGGGCCTGACACAGTTAATCATCAAGCTTAGAAGTTACACCTTCAACAGGCGGGCGGAATATTAATGGATAAAGCTTGTTCCCCTCCCCCATTTACCCCAAACGATCTACGCCCTTCAGCTATCATCTTTCGGAGAATTCCTTATACAATACAAAATGAAGATTAACTTGTCAAATTAGATGACGCCTTAAATGTAATGATCTGGAGTGAGGGAGGCAGTATTGCACGTCAAATCCAATTTGAAAACTGTTGTGCGAGATGGAGGATCGCATACCTTGAATAATTGACGATGCCGGTTTTTGAACTACAGATAGGAGGATGGCAATTGGGATGACTAGTTGAACGCAGAGCAACGTCATGACTCTTGTTTAGCCGTTGGAGAGCTATTCCTCTGTTACATCCTTCTTGTTAATGTTGGACAACCTGAAACATTGATTAAGAAGTTAATTATAAGTGAAGGGTGTATCAACCAACATGGGGGGAGGATGGAACTATATGAATATTTGAACCGCTCGAAAGCCTATTACAAAGCGTCGTGTAAAACTCAGGGTAGATTGATTAAATCGTGTACGGGGAATACAACAGGGTGAAAAACCCCAACTCCCTTAAAAAAAGGTTTAGGATCGGGCTCAGAGGGGAGTTGATACAAAACAAAAACCCTCCTGTGAATAATACAGCGAAAGGACTAGGTGATAGGTAGGGATTATCATGTCGCCACGTTGACCAAAATCATCCCTTCCCCGCCCAACCACGAGACTGCTACAATGCATAATTCACAAGCTTCGAATCCATCAGCAAGAGCTATTGTCTTTATCCCCCCCCCCTCACTATCACCATCGTACGATCTAGATAACGCCCACCTCGGTCTTTTGAAACCTGCCAAAAACTGGTGAGTAACCAGAAGGAAGAGCAAACATTGAGATTCGTTTGGAATTATCTGAGCGACCGTAATCAACCGAAACTTCCACTCGAACGTGATAAACATGTTTGTCGTTACCTCTCCTTCCTCTCTTCGCAATTTTACGCCCCTTCAAGTGTCAATAAAATTTTCATTCGCTCACTAATGAAATAGGAAATACGAGTAGATAACACCTTCGGCTCCAAATCAAAATGAAAATTTCATTGACGTGACATTGGAAGCAACCGTAAACGAGGTTATACGAAAGAAGAAGTTGAAATTATTAACAACTTGCTCGTGAACTCCGCAAATTGAATTAAATAAATACCTTTGTAACTGTCAAACCAATTTTTAAGAAATATACGGAATTTAAAAACATTGCTGTCTAGATGCCCCGTTATTTGCCATGACGAATCGTGATCAAGCGAGACTAGGCTGCAGGTCTCGTGCGACGAAGAACCTTGCTACAAGGACACGAGTGTAAATAATTGGCTGGTGTGAAGAATCCTTCAGCCACGCACCTTGGGAAACCGATTAAAATACATATATGGTTATCGTTGAGTTCGCTCACTGCACAGAAATGTATTCGTTCTAGCGTTATATGTAGCGGCACCTCATTATACGTAATAGTGACACATTGAACTCTTCAAAGTAACCAGTAGGTAATGAACACAAATGACGAGTCTTTGATCTTTGTTTAAAAACAGCCGTTTAGAGGGGAGCAAGAGAGTTTCCTCATGCCACAAAATTATGCGTTTGATCATGAAACGAGAATCTGACGGGGAAAGAAAAAGACAACAACGAAAAATGAAAAAGAAGCTATGAAAAACAATAATATTAGTTCTGAACTGTTAAATTCACTCATACTAGCGAGATTTTAAAAGTTGATTAACCAAAATCAATGTATAGGACAAACCTAATTTGATTTTCGTAGTTCATAACCGTGAATCTAAACATAGGTAATAGCGGTTAGGTAATTAATACTTTGATCGCACTTACTTTGCTGCACTTAATGCAATTTTGAGGTTTTTACGTTCAACACTTCTTTTTCAAGAAAACCTCCACAGTTTCGAAACCAGATTGACTATACGTGATTCTCAGGTGTATTACTTTTCAATGTACATTACCTTCGGCGTCAGCCTCCTTGATGCAAGGGACTCTTTCGAGAAACGATACTTGAAGTAGCTGTTATTTAATATCGATAGGTAACCTCTTATGAATTATGTTGCACTTCATTTATACTAGCGATGTCTATAGTTAATTATCGGTAGCTGGCTTCTACATTCATAAACGAGCGTGACTGCACGTCATACTCATACTCATAATCATAATGAAAAAGTACCCCTCTCCACATTCAGTCGCCATACACTTCAAACCCAGGAGTGTGCGTTGTTTGTGGATGCGATGGCGCCTTGGTATAATAAGGAAGGCGAGAAAGGATCCTGCTTCGTCTTTTCCACGAGCAATATCTGCACATCATTAAATAAAGAGGCGGGAAAGACGCCTCCTCCCCCTTCTTCCCTACAAGGTTAGAAGAGAGATTGAGTGTGGTGGCCGTCGTAAGTGGCTAAGGATGAGAGGGGCGGTGAAGAGGTTTGTAAAGGTGGATAACGAGAAGACTTGCAAGACCCAAAAGGCTCATTGTATGCTACTCGGGAGAATAAATTAAACCGCAAAAAGCGTTTTCAAGACGGCGCCGTCGGTGATTCTTCTTCATCTTTGAAACTGACGGTAGGAAGAGATTGGGGGAGGTATGGCAGAATTTTATCCTTTCTCGTCGAATTATTACGCTCGTTTCCTTTCCTCGCTCACTCATACCGAAGACATAGGTCTCTCTCCCGCATATTCCAAGATAAATACACTGAATTTTCAAGGCTAAAACTGTTGAAACCTGCTATGGTTGTGACGCATTCTATCTCCTCCCACTTGACTCAACGCATTCCACATTAATTATGATGGAGTGGGGCAAATGCGACCCAAAATTATAATAGTTAAACTTTGATTGTTAATAGCTCCCCGCTGAATAACGCTATCTGGACTTCTTTTTTTCCGTTGTATACGGCTTGTTTCATGTAGATTACAATGCACTCCTCAATTTTTTGAAAAAAACTCAGTCCTCACGATGGAAAACTTTTTTTTTTTAAATTATTTCCGACTTCCGCATTTGCCCCACCAAACGGTGCCTTATTCTGACAAAATCTATGGAAAGCCCACTTCAAGACGGACAAAATGTGATATTCATTTATTTTTATCTCCAAATGTTCAAGGGCGAAATGGAATTTCCATGTTTGCTGTATTAATTTAAGTTATTACAGCACTATTTTTGGGGCCGAAAATATTTACTTGAAGCATGACTTTGATGCAAAAAGACCAAAAAAATTGTTTCAACTCAAAAGCCATTGAAAATACATGTTTTAACCATGAAAAATCCTAAAAATTAACGTCTCCTATAACTAAAATTGAAAGAGTAAAATACTCCTCCAAATAACTGTGGGATCAGGTAAAACATTCTCCAAAGTCTTCAAGCTTATGCGTACGGCTTATGTAGTCCATAGGGCGATTCGCGAAATTTTGACTTTTCTTCTTGACTATTGTTCTGCATTTGCAGGAGAACCCATGGAGCTATATTTCTTTATTTGAACGCAATGAAACAAAACTGGAGTGAAACCTGTTAGGACTCGCCTAAAGACGATTCTCAACAAAAACTTCTTGGGGAATCCACCCCAGCTTGTGATGCTGTCTCTAAAACACAAACAACACCAACTCGTTTGAAGAGCAAATCACAAGTGTGTTAAATGAACGTTAGTATGAAGTTGCTGGCTGACGAAATCGCGCAATTTGCCATAGGCAACAGGTACCAGCACATCAGGTGACACATTAACATGGTTTCCAAAGGAAAGCGTTCGAATAGTACCATTTTATAAACCATTTCCACATTTGCCCCACTCCACCCTACTAAATAATTAAGTCATACAGCCACTTTGTTTGTGTTGATAAAAATGTTTTTTGAGAGCCGCCAAAGAAACCTTGACAGGAAATGAGAAAACAAGTGACATTTCACGCAATACAAAAAAATGAAAAACGTGTTCTGAATGAGGCCGCGAGCAATCCGTTCATTCATACGTGTTATGTGTACAGTTAGCTCTTTTTCATTTCTCATTTTACGGAAACGTGTTAAAATGAAAATTCCTCAGAAAGACACTGGAATTAACGTGAAAAAGTAAATGAAAGAAAAAGATAGGGGTGGAGGCAAAAAACGCAAGAATTTATCAATTACTACCGTCCCTATTCACCTTGCCTATTTCCAAGAAGTTGTGGTATTGCTGTATCGATCGCATTCTGTTTCAGGGGCCGTCATTCAATCGGTGAGATAAAATATAAAAAATGAGAAATATTTTCTGGTTATTTATTGAACAAGAATAAGGATAGCCGTATTTTCCAGTGTAAAAAAATAAACACAGGAGGTTTGAACATCGCTGTTGGGAAAGTGTTCTCTTGGACGTAACGCGGTCCGGTCATTGAGATGAATTTCATATTAAACCTTCCATCAGAGAGAAAAACGATGGATTAAATCCGATTTTAACGTTTGCCTCGGATACCACGAACGTTCGCTCGATGTATTTTGATCATATTCCCAGGGGCAATGATAACAATTTATCATGTAAAACTCTTTCGCAAGGCTGTATTGTGGATTCAATTGTATGAACGTAACGACGATGATTTTCTAGATGATTTTCAAAAAAAGTCTCAGCGCTTGTTTTGTTTCTTATTTGCAACACTATAGGTCTGCACCAGTGAAGAAAATCGCTCAATTTATTATTACAGGTACCTTTTCGGCGAACAAAAGGGGAGGAAATAATGTCGGAACGGCTTGCAGCTTGATATTTGTAGTGAGCAATGAACCCTCTACTAGAGAGTCTATGTCATGTGACGTCATGCCGCGATGAATCGGAAAGCACTAAAAAATTAATATAAAATGAACTATTCAACTTTTCGAGCTGATTATTTTTTTGCTTACTTAGGCCCGACGCACACTAGGAGAAAAAAGTCGCCGACGCGCGAGACGGCGTCTTTTTTCTCGGGGAAGAGACGGCTCTCGCGTACGCGTCCAATGTGAAAGGTCCCATAGAGTTCTATGTGTTTTTACTGCACGAGTCGGACGCTGACGCGCGCGTCGGCGTCTTTTTTCTCCTAGTGTGCGCCGGGCCTTGGAATACCCTTCCGGATAAATTGTAAAGTGAAATTACTCGTTTTTCCAAATAGCGGAAATTCGTCCATTGTTAAAAATGTTAATTATTATTGAATGTATGTATGTAAGGTGTGATTGATCTTCACTAAGTAATTTCTTGATGTTAATGCTTGTTATTTTTCATATCTATTACTATTTCTTGTTGAAGAGTACTAATGAAACATTGTCTGCCCAAGATGTTAGCTCATTTAACAATGTTAGTTCATTATTTCAAGACCCTTATTTAACAATTTGGCGAATGTTACACGATGGAATGGATTGTGGAAGGGGGGTTGTAAAGCTTCCCCTTCTTCTAAGACCACGCCTGATGGGTGGGCTAAATACAATGTAAAATATTTTAAATACAAATTACATTTGAAAATGTAATTTAAAATGCCCGTCTATTCTCTGTTTTTGGGAGCACAAAATCAATCGCAATTAAGATATATGTTTTGAAAATTCGACCATCAGTACTACTGGTTCAATTGTGCGATTTAGACCACAAAAAAGTTGCCTTTTTTCGGCGTCACTGTGTTCATTTCACCACTGTGTTCAAACACCGAACATTCTCTCAGTGCCAGGTCTGGATATTTTTCGAACGGGGGCGGAAGGGGTGCCTCTGTCCTGCCTGTGGGCTTCCACTAATTCTGTGTCTCAGTGGCGGATCGGTGTGTGTGGGGGGGGGGGGTACAGGGCCCATGATCCTTCCGTTGGAGTCAAGGTCACTGGAAGAAAATCATAATCAAAACCCCATCGAGGGTCAGTCACCTTCCCTTTTGACGGTCATTTTCTCCAAAATACTGGTTTGAGGCAGTCGTGAGTCCCTATCCCTATAACCATTCTCGACCGAGAAATACAGCCGCTTCCAGTCCAAAATGCTGTACTGAGTTGCTGCTAGCTTATGCAGGATTTCACCACCGAGAGTTTTTTTTTTCTTTGCATTGGTTATCTAGACCATACAGCCACAATGTTGCCTTCGTGTTATTTATAGTATTTTGCACTTCAAAGTGAATTCTTATATACTTAATAAAATCCAACTTCCTCTTGTGAGGACGGCCAATGGCTGTTTTTACGTTTTTTGTTAATTTCGGTGGTTTCTTTTCTTCCCATCTTCCCCCACCCCGAAAGAGCCACCGCCCAACTTTTCATTTCCCAACTTTTTCCCCCCCGGGGCCATCACCCTCCGCCCAAATCCCTGACCCCTACCTCGAGCGACCCAATTTTCAAAAACGTCACTTTCCCTGTTATTTCAGATAAAAATCGTCTAATTCCTCGACAAATATATCTCCTCCCTCGATTTTCATCCGATTTGGGTTTTTAATGGCTCAAAATCACCGCAACATAATTTCCCAAAGATAAAGGGGCCGGAATTTTGAATTTCATCCTCAAACTCGAGATATGTATAACACTTTTTGTCCGGAAAAAAAATGCGAAAATTTTGAAATTCCAAAAATCGCAATTTACCCACATCCTCGATCTTCCAATCGATTTTTGCCTCGAAACAAAGTCGACTCCTCACCTCAAAATACAGCTACGTGAGATTGATTCATGCTAAAATAACCACTCCTTCCCCCTCAAAATGACACCTAAAGTCGACTGGAAAAATATAGGAAAATTAAGCCTAACTTAGAGTGGGTGTGGTGGAGGGGTCAGCCCAGAATCGCCGCCGAAACTTTTCAAAATTATACAAACTTCAATTTGACCGGCTTCTATTCATTCTACCGGGTCTAACGGGAACACAAGCTTCATCCTGGCAACTTTGATTTATGCTGATTTCTTCAGATTTAAAAAAAAATTATAGCGGTCAAATTTCAAATTTAAATTGCGCGAAAATTTCGCACTTTGAAAAATCGTAGCTCCTTCCAAAATCATGGTATCGTCGTCGGCAGGGTCTTAAAATTTCCACTATACGGTAGCCTATCCGGGAAAAATAGCCCCAAAAATGATGAAAATTTATTTCAACCTCAAAAATCGATGAAAATGAAAATTGAAATTTTCAAATTTTTGTTCTCCAAACTATCCCTGGTGAGATTTTTGGGCTGTTTCGCCGATATTTTCAGAATCACTTGAAATTCAGTTTGTGAGGGTTTCTCAATCATTTAAAAACGAAAATGAGGTCCGTTTGGCCAATTTAATTTTTCTCGATGGGGTCCCCCCACGAAAATGCTTAAATTTAATTGCTGGCGACGAGGTTTGATTTTTTCATATTTTCAGATTCCACTCAAATTTGGTATTTAGAGGCTGTTCGACATGAGAAAAAAGAACATGACGTCAGTTGGGGATGACAATTTTTTTCAACCCCCTCCCCCCGTGACTGCTATTGCACGCTTTTAGTACGCCTTACGGGGTGGTGTTTCAATTTTCATCGGAATCAACCCAAATTCGGTATTTAGGAGTTTTTATAGATGCGGAAAAAGAACATGACGTCAGTTGGGGGGTGACCATTTTTTTCAACCCCCTTCCCCCCAACGTGAGTTAGGGGATGATTTTTAGATTTTCATCAGAATCTACTCAAATTCGGTATTTAGGGGTTATAGAACCTTGTAAAATCAAATGTGACGTCAGTTTAGGGGATGCAAATTTTTTCATACCCTCCCTTTCCCCGCGACTGCAGCATGATTTTTAGACACTGCTTAGGGGATGATTTTTAGATTTTCATCAGAATCTACACAAATTCGGTATTTAGGGGTTATAGAACCTTGTAAAATCAAATGTGACGTCAGTTTGGGGGATGCAAATTTTTTCATACCCTCCCCTTCCCCGCGACTGCAGCATGATTTTTAGACACTGCTTAGGGGATGATTTTTAGATTTTCATCAGTATCTACTCAAATTCGGTATTTCGGTGTTTTAGAACCTTCTTAAATTAAATGTGACGTCAGTTAAGAGGTAAAATTTTTTTTCAACGGTAGTTAATACTTGTATCATAATATTGTTTAATATGAAAATTATATTTTTGAACGAATATTTTCAAACGAACCTGATTAAAATATTTTTAAAATACTCTACTTTGGTGTTGGTGGAAATATTTTCTGGTATAATATCGTAGAATATTATGTGAATATACTTTTATGAGTAATTCCACCGAAAAATGAACCACTTATAGGGGTGCTTGAACTTTTCGGAACGATGACATACAACCCCCGCGTTTGAAGGTTATGGCTGATTATAATTATTTATGCACAGTTATAGTTAGTTATTTAGTATAGTTATTTTCCACGAGCACTATACTTCTTTCCTTACGGACCCCGTCTTTCTGGACATGGAAGTAAAAAACCTAATTTGTGAGAAGTAATATTTATATTGGTACCAAGCAAGTGATCGACTCAAAATCATGGCTTACAGAGGTGGACTTAAGCCACGCTGGCACAGAGTGACTGGCCTCCTTTTATGGATTTTTCAACAACAAAAATATAAAAAAATGAATATTTCGACGAAAACCTTCATTAAAAATGTTCAACAAATATTCTAAAAAAATATTTTGCGAATACTTCGAAAAAATATTATTCAAATATTCCAGAAGAATATTTTGGGAATACTTCGAGAAAATATTTTTGAAACTTACTTGGCGAATATTTTGTAAATACTTGAAGAAAATATTTTCGAATATTATTTCAAGAATATTTTGCAAATGATTTTCTATGAATATTTTATAACCACCCAAAAAGCGGACATTCGAAATATTATTTGAATATTCGAAAGAAATGTTCAAAAAATATGTTTTAAATGAACTTTGCTGCTTGGGAGAACCTATTTGCACGTCCAACTTCCAACTTATATTCAAGTCCAGCACCTAAAAGTCCAGCATCTACCAACAAGCCCGAGTCCCAACTACAAGGCCGAGTTGTACTAAAAAGTCCGAGTATGAAACGGTAGCGAACCTCGTAGAATTAATGAAACAATAAAAGTATATACAAGATCTTGTAAACCGGAATGGAATTAGACGACAATATTGTTCGATAATTAACCAGACTTGCGATAAGGGTACTGTCTAGTGTTGGAAAAAAAAGAACAAGAATAATTTAATAATTATTTATGAAATGTATTAATCCAAAAGAGGTATATTGGTTACACAGATACGTGAACACTACTTGAAACAATGGGAAAGAGTTTGGTTATTTTATATTTTTACACTTTTTTCTTAGAGTTCTTTATTTGAAAGGGGAACGTTTAACTCGCTTGGCAATTCGAGAGAGTTACGTTGGTATTTTAGATCAAAAAATGTATATTTTACACATACCCGTTGTTTCGTGCGATTAGGAGTAGAATTAATTGGTATTATTTTGTGGCGCTTGAAAAGTGAAGAAACTTTAACAAGACTCCGAGGATGAAATTATTCGTATTGATTATTTCTCTTATGTAAATCAAGTTCAAAATTAATTTTATTTATTTTGAGGTGAGAGTATTTTTATTAATTTGGTAAAATTGTTGTATTAATAATTAATTAATTGATTGTTAAGGTCTATCCACACACATCAGAGCCGTGAACGGAAAATGCCCCGTCCGTGACACGTCCGTCAAATAAAATATTATTCTCATATGGGAATTGAAGGGGCTCGTTCACACCTATCGGGTGTTACGCGTGCCGGATATTGTGTGAACGAGCCCCTTTAATTCCCATATGAGCATAATATTTTACGTGTCACGGACGGGGCACGTCCGTGTGGATAGACCTTTGTACTTTACAATCCCGCGGGGTTGATTATTTAATGGTAAATTGTACCGTCCTTAATTTTCGATCAGGGGAGAATTAGCCAAGCCTTCTTATACAGATGTTCAAGAGCCCGTCAAAAAGCCTCGAGAAGGGCTTTTCCGGGGAATTTAAAATATTTCTCCCACCAGTCATTTCTCCTGTTCCTAAGGTGGAAAATCGTCGCAGGGACTTGGGAAACACTTGATTTGCCTATTGGTGGTTGGGGAGGGGAGTCTCTTCATTCATCTTTGTTCGAGTCTTCGAAAAAAGAAACAAAGACGGGAAACTAAATATATTTTCCTAATGAGAGATGCTGGATTTTATCCTCGTTGCTTTTTTGACAACCTAATTGGTCCCATCTCTGTTTGGGGGGTCAGAGGACTGTTTTGTCCTAATACAATACCTACTTAGGTTTTGAAAAAATAATTTCCTTTCATTAGCATGAGAACTGCACTCCATTATGGTGTGTTCTAATGTGCCTGGAATATGACAAGTTTCGCAGTGTGATGGGTCATCACATCCCTTCACCCTTCGCCCACCCTTCGCAATCAGTCTCGAGGAGCGGAGAGGGAAGAGGACAACAATGGCAAGAAACGGGTCCCTGCTCCCCGCTGCCGTCCGTTGGTTGCCGTCGAGGAAAAATAAGATAGTTCGAGTGGAAGAGGAGTCTTGTATTCAAATTGAAAAATCAGCCATGAAAAGAAGGGGAGTTGTACTTTAAAAATAAGGAAGCGCGCTAGCTCTACGAAATAATTTTCCTATAAGAAGTATTTTTCATTTTTCACCTACCGCAGGTACCGTAATTAAATGTACATGTGCAAATAGCTGAGAAATTTGCCTTCCCTTTACCCTCCTTCCTTCCCTTTCCCTGATTAAAGTTCAAAATATTTATTTTAAAAATGCTTTCTTTTTCTAGACTAACTGTGTTCTCAAATGTGCGGTTTTTATATTAATAATTTGCCATGTTATAGTATTTTTGAATTATTTGAATGTTTCTTCCTCGCAGACACAATCTATAGTTAAGACGAAAAATCTGTTCGCGAAAAAAAAGTGTAGTGTAGTGCAGGGCAGAACACAAACAGCCGTGTTACCTTCTCTGTAACCTAAAGCCCCCTCTCACCCTCCCTTCTCTATAACCATCTTTACACCAGCCTGCACGAACCTCCAGCCTGCAGGCTGGTGTAAAGATGGACGTAGAGAAGGGAGGGTGAGAGTGGGCTTTAGGTTACAGAGAAGGTAACACGGCTGTTTGTGTTCTGCCCTGCACTACACTACACTTTTTTTTCGCGAACAGACTTGAAGTGAAAAAGAGGTAAATAAAATTTGGTGTTCACCGCCACCCACGACCATAATTATCTAGTTTCAAGTTAATTAGCAACGAAGGAAGATAACAATTATTATCTGGAACATGCCTGATGTAAAATTTCTAACAATAGGAATATTCATGATCAAGATTTTAACATTATGTTATCAACGTGAACTCCTTGGTGACTAAACATTCTATAGGTGTCACAGATCTTCGGCCACTACTGTCCTTCCCCTACGGCACACGAAGTCCAAAGATTCATCACGCAGGCCGCAGTACGTTATTGAGCTGTGAATTTTCATTTTCAGCATTCGTATAACCACAAATTTTAAAATTAACTGGCTTTGGTGCCGTGCTCTACGGACCACGGAGACCCATCGGTAGTAATGAACTTCAGTGACGTCAGTCTCCACCCCTCCGGTATCATTTGAGGGGTACAATCTGCGGCAACGGTAGAGAGTTATGCTCTGTTGTATCGCATTTATATCATTCCAATTACCCCCTCAGTTACACCGTTCCTAGAGGCCTTGCCCGTCTGTTCATCGTTTAGCATTTAGCAAACACGAGGCTTACAATGGGGAACTTGCACATTTTTCAAAAGTTGGTGTTTCTTAAAGAGGGCTCTTCCACAAGCCCATTGCTCACATTAAACTTTGAAATCAATCAAGGATGCTTTTTTAGCGAATTTTTAAAAATATTGAGTGGGAGTTCGATTACGTCAAACCTTATTTATTGAAATGCATGATGCGGGGAAGAGGAGGTTAGACGAGTTTACTGGAGGGAAATTTTTCATGTTATTTGTAAACAATCAATTTTAGAGTTCCCTCAAATGCTTCACAAGTAAGGATGTACGTCATTTCCCCTTGCACCATCCATCCTCTTCTGAAGAACTTTGAACTTTTTTTTAAAATCTTAAAACGCACCAATCGGGTTGCAACTTCTGTTTTTATCCTTCAGTTCACGGGTCAAATCACCGGTATGCTTTTCTTCCCAATCTGAGATTCATGCAAGCTCCCCATTAGCGTTTTTCATGAATTCCCCTAATATTGTTGACAGGTATAAGTATAAAATAATAATGATATCGGTTTCCATCCGTGAAGGGTGTTGTTCTGGAGAGAAGTGTGGAAGAGAAAAGAGCAGTTGGATTTTTCACAATCCTTTTCTTGTTGACGTGAAGAAACTAATTTGATAACAAAGTTTATGGAACGTTTCCAAGTTTCTCTATACTGCTCTTCGTAATATACACGAGGACGCTGCGGGTGTGCTGTAGTTTGAGATCACGAGTGACGAAGATTTAATTAAACTAAAGGAAACAAAAATAGCGAGTGGATATGATTCCGTTAAAGTAACACGCTCAAGAGTTAGCTTCCTTTTAATTTGTCTAGAAGTCTTGGGCGGCCGGGGATTTCTTTTTCATGTTCAAAAGGTCTGCGTGATTCACCGTAAAGAGTGTTTATAAACACGTTAAATTGTACTTAGCACGTGACGCATGCTAACTCCGCTAATTTCGGTTTTTTAGGGACCAATGTGTGAATCAAAATCAGATTAAAATTTGCCGATGTGGGCGGGAGGGGGGATGAAACGACGCTTCGTTTGATAACGTGCGGGATTGCAGTAAATTCGTCCTAAACCGGGTAGTAATTACACATACATATTACGATAAAAGCGTTTCACAAAAACATTAATTTGTGAAACAATGACATGACATGAAAGCAATAAATTGTGCTCAAGTGAAATGAATTATCGGTGTTCTATTACATTGGAGTTATCCCGAGAGACATAAAAGTGATTCAACTCTGTTCAAACCTTCTTCGATTTCAAAAGTGTTGATGGGAGCCCAAGCCCCAATGACGCAGCGTAAAATTCTGAGAAAAGAGTTTTGATTAATGGTCTAGCCATTTTTGTTGCTATACAGACTAAAAGTATCCATCTTTATCATGATCACACTACAGTAAGCATCTCTTTTTAATTTGCATCTTGTAAACATACTTCCTGTTCTAAAACTTTTGTAATCAATTTCATCTTTGGGAAAGTCATTTCTAATTGACCTTGCTGTGCCACTTTTCAAGAATAGCGTGAGATCCCCGATGACCCTAATTTCCAGTTCATTCAGAACGAACCCCGGTCCTTGAAGACGTCAAATACGTCCTGAACATCGTATAAAATGCTGGTATTTTCAATCACGGAAAATACAACAGGTCTAATGGCTAAAGATAAACCCGGCATGAGCCCGATCTTCTTTCTCTTCCACGTCCTAGATTCGCACACAGTCACATTCCTAGAATTTACTTTTTGTACAATTCTATTTTCAAGTCTACTAAGATTGATGCTGTAGCTCCAATGCACCGCAATGTCGCACACCGCTTGGGTACAGTCGCTATGCACTGACATGAAATTAAGCTAAAGTACATATATTGCGTGCGTTTATTTGAACACAAACCATATGAAAGCGGAAATTATAAGGCGGGAAAATATTCATATAGCACTATCGTACTTACTTATTCCTTCTGCCAACAGTTTTCTTTCAAAATATTCTGAATGGGAGGGAGGCATAAACTATTAGTCAGCGTTCTTTTTCCAATAGAAAACTATTTCTTCGAAAAATCCTGTATTTTATTTATTAAATTAAGTGCGTTGAACTAAATTCTGCTTTTAAACACGACTACGTCATCTGACCTTGTCCTCTGAAGTCTGAATCATCCATGTGACATGGAAGTGGCTTTCTTTCAATTGGACCTCAGGCGCCTAGTGTCAGGCTGACGAAATGCTCCTCTCATCTTAAGACAGGTGGTTTGAATAACCAAATGAGGCGGGTAAACTTCAAGAACCAATAAATTATTGGGAGTTTGGCATTGCAAAGAGCAGAGTTGTCTCACCATCGTTATTTATGTAAAAGACCTGTAAATTCGTCCTCGTACGATCAGCTCCCGTAACGCCGTTATCATGAAGACAGTCACGAATGCATCGGTATTGTCATTGGTCGGCTATGTATTTGGCTATTTGGTCTCCGCCACCCTCTCCGTAATTAAATTCAAGCCTATACTCAATACGTACTAGAATACCCCATCCTCAGTCCCACCACCATGAGCGTCGTCGAAAACTCCAATAAACGCTTAATTTGCCTAACTTTAGGCCATGTAGGAGGGAATGTGATGAAAATTGGAATCGTAATTTTTGCTCCCCTCTCCCCTGTTGGCTATACCTGCGCTTCCCTTTCGTTACCGAGCAAAACACAATTTAATTGAACGCCTTATAATGTTGCACCATCATCATTAGAAGCTAATCAGTGAAGACGACCGGCGGGGGAGAGGGATTCGATTTCGCCCTTGTGGATTTAATTCTGGAAATTAAGTTTTTTTTTTTTATTTCAATAATGGAAGATTCGTTCGGCCTTCGGAATTATTGTTTTTTTTTAATTATTTTTGAAAGCCCGTAATCCCGACTACTTCCCTCCCTTTATTTGCATAATTTTAACCGAAAAAAGGCGGGAATATCATCTAAGGAAAGATAGAAGAATGTAGTTTCTCTCTCAATTTCGCTCTTGTATAGTAGCAAATAATGCCTCTCACTCGTCCTATTTCTCTCTTTTCTTCTCTCTCTTTCCCCTCTTCTTTCACCATTGTAACAGCTCGTACACTTTATGATGTTCAATTCTAACCCCCACCTTCACTTTTGTTACTTGTAGAGAGACATCTTTTCGGATATCTGAAATATTCCTCCATCCCATAACCCTCCCCTCTCCACAACACCCTTTCTTTCACTAAACCCATTTCTGAGTGATTTTTCGAGCCCACTTAGCAGTAAATTGACTTCGTTCATCGCACAATCGAACTGGAGGATGACTTTTTTCCCCCAGGGATGGCCTTTTTCCCGTGAAAGGAAAAAATATTGAGAGCATGGCTGGGGGAAAAGCGGCGCTTGAAACAAAGGTTTTTAGTATTTGTTTTCAGAATTTGATATATGAATTGTTTTTTTAGTTTCTCTTGGCTTCTCTTTTACAACATTATTTTAAGATCTTGCAGAGAAAGTCATTTAATGTTAAGACTGATAGGCTCATTAAGATGATTGGCTACTTTCGATTTTCAAGAGTGCACCTTCCTTCTCTCCTTTAATTGAAGGACGCGACAAATTACGCTCTCTAGAATATAATTATCGTACCCCTTAACCCGGTCCCATCAAACTATTATAGAGTTAGGCCTACACCCCTTAGAATGGAGGGGAGAACAGGCTTTGGAATGAGGTGTCACTAAATCACGTATATACTTGTCGGGGGGAGCACGCATGCATGTGGCACTAACAACGTGAATTGGAGGTCCCTCGCAAAGCTAATTTCGAAGCCCTCACTCGCCACAATCATCCTCAAGGATTGAATTCCCTGGGTTCAAACGGTCGGTTATCGGTTTAACCGGTCTATTGATCCTCCTACTCTCAAAATATACTTTAAAAGGGATTTACGTCTATTGCAGTGGGTGTTTCATCCTGTTTTATTACGTAAAAAATGTTTGTTCCGCTTCCCTTATCCCGAAACTGTTACTTCATTAGAGGACTCTTTAACAGCGATTTGCCCCCAGCTGAAGCGCGGGATGTTGTAAACAATTCACTAGCCCTGGAAGTTATGAACACGATACAAATTCAATGAAAACAACTTTCCCGTAACTTCGTCCTTCTGTAAGTTTACTTTAATGAGCAATCAATAGCTATTTCATTTTTAGTTTCCGAAAGATAACTATGAAAGTTGACCAATGCATAAGGCACTATAATAATGTGTATGGCACATTATTATAGTACGCGTATATGTGTATGTGTATGGTGTACGCAAAGCCATTAAAAAAAAGTTGACCAGGCATGTTGCTTTAAATTGTATGCAACGCAGAAAGAGTGAGCATTAAACACGACGAGGACGCCTCGAAATTCGTTCAGTTCCAGCTAGTTTGTCATCACTTTTGTTTGAATAACAATTTACCTGTGCAAGCGACAGCGGAAAAAGGGGATCTACAGGTGCTCCAAATTGGTTGTAGGAATTGATTGAAATGTCATGATGGAACTCGGGCGAGAATAACAATCAAAAGTCATCAAATGAAATAGAGAGGAAAAAGGTGCCATTCACCCGAACAAAAGAGAGAGGCGTCATTTATTCACATCCATACTTTTTCATTTCACCAGAATTCCATAACACGCCTCAATCCTTCGTCTTTAGGGGCATTTCATAGTAACTTTGTGTGTGCTGGAGCCAATTGTCCTGCTTTTAGCTGTTGTTTCCAGTAAATTAAAATATTCGCCTCATCAACAAATAATGCAGCGAAATATTGAATTGGATGAATCAAACTCGTCACATTCAAAATAACTAAATGTTTAACCGTTCTGAATAATGCAAATTGTTTAATCTATGTTACTTTTTTTCTCCCTCTCGGGACGCTCCGCTATAAAAAAAAAAAAAAAAAAAAAAAAAAAAAAAAAAAAAAAAAAAAAAAAAAAAAAAAACGGTCTCTCTAGGTCTCTAGTTCGTTACAATCAACTGTTTTCCCTGGTATTTTCTCGTTGTATATGCAAAGATGGGTTCCGGTGATGGATGGGAGAGGCAAGGGAGCTTCACGCAGTTAGCCATAGCACACTCGCTCAATTTACACGGGACGCAAACTTTCCGGCGCTATTTCCGTGCCCCATGTTCATTGAAGGGTTGTTGATGAATATTTATTTTTCATCGGCGCTGCATTTGTCCCATCATACAGGGCTCTGCACATAAGAAGTGAGGGGTGCCCAATGGAATTATCGATGTTCGGGGCAACTCAAAAATATTCCACTAATGAGGAAGTAACATAAAAAATTAAAATCGCTGGAAACATTTTTTTTAAAGACAATGACTAAATATGACCAGGAATTGAATACTAGTGCGTAAATGATTGATTTCGATTTATAGCGGATTAATTAAACTTGTCAATTTTTTTTGTTACCTTAAACGGCCGGTCTGTGACTCGTGACGTGGTTAAGGGGTTGTGACCCCTCCCCCCCTCCGCATCCTGGCTGTTATCATGTCTTGCCCCTTCTTGTCCTACCAATTCTCTTAAGTCCTATTGTTTGATTTGTGGGAAGCTACTGTGGAGGTCACGCGAATGCTATTATTACGTCATCAGTCTATCTAGCCTATTTCAAATGGGTCCCACAACCTAATAGTTTTAAAAATTAATAAAAAAATATAGGGCCTGATTTTATTTGAACGGATCGTGTTTTCATGAGTTTTGGTACCCAAGCTATCACGACAGCATGATTTTGGAAAATGTGTTACTTCCTCATTATAATAAGCGTACAATAGGAGTAATTATTCATGTTAAAAGATCGTATTGCATTAAAGATTTACCTAAATAAAAACTTTCAGATATTACTCGTATCTCATCATAGCCGATGAAATAATTATATAATGGGAGAGATGTCACTAATGATTTGTTTCCTTCAGGTTCAGGTAGCACAACTGAGTTTCAGTTCAGTTCAACTGAACTGAACTGCGTACTTCCAGACGCTGAAGATGGCGAGCAGCTGAAACCTGTTCGTTTTTAACGCACCTCAACTAGGGAAGACAGAGAATGTGGGCTCCTACGGCTACAGCTTTATGCATGCATTACCCACTAACCCTCGTAGCTTAAGCGATCTCGCTAAAAATAAGCCCTGAAACTTTTCCCACTCCACAGGTTTTTTTTAGGTGAGTACGAATATGGGCGTTTGCCACAACCGGTGCGGCGCGCGGCGTCGGTCTGGGCACTTGCCCTCAGTGTGTACTGTCCAACTCCCAAAATTTGTCACATGAATAAACCGGAAGAAGTGATTCATGTAACTGGTCTCATTTGACAGGTTTTTTGGATCTGCAAATACGAATATGAGCTTCTGCTGGTGCCTTTTGGGGGCGTTTGCGGATAGTCAAATTCCCATAATTTTGAACATGATTTCACTGAAAAAACATTATAGCCGTGTAACTTGTCTCATCCGACAGGTATTACGGAACTGAATACAAATATGAGCGTCTGGGTGGAGCACTTCCCTTCGGCGGCTGGTCAAATTCTTAAAATTTGGGACAGCACCGATTCCAGTCTTAATTTCGACTTCAGACCTACAGCTAACTGAGCTAATCGGTCGTGGTATATCATCAGCCCGGCAATTGAGCCGAGTACGGAGCCGGTGGACCACTGGCTTTCTCAACGGGAGTGGAGGTGCCACCACACTACGATCCTCGGCCCCGCGGTGCTTAACCCGATTTGGCAAAGCCAAGTCAGGGAAGATACGGCTCGTAATGACTAATTTTTGAACTGTGCGAATTTTTGAAACGTTTTTGAACCGAGAAGGGCGAAACGGGGACAGCGTGGATTTCGCAGCTCGGGCTTTTCCGAAGCGATATCATTTTGGAAATATTAAACAAAACAAAATTATAATTCTTAAGCAAATCAAGATTAAACCTTTGCAGAGGTCCCACTCCAGCTTTGACGTATTTTTGTCCGAGATGTTTTGTCGCACTTATCCCAAACCCCTCTAAGGTGGGTATACACTATGCGAGTTTTCCTCGCGAGGCAGTTTCGCTTAGTGTGAACGTGTCAAGACATGCGAGGCCGGCCTCGTGAGGCTGACTCACCCTGAGTCGCTGGCTGTCGGTCTCCGAGGGCGCATCAAAGGACTCGCTTATTCTGACTCGCTCAGTGTGAACGGACTTTTCAGTATTTTTCGTACTCGCGAGGCAATATGAACCAAGAACAATCAATATCATTAATAAATGAATATAAATTATATGTATGTATAGTGTTATGTGGGACCGTATCGTTTTGACCGTACCGTCCACTGAATTCGCCGCAATTTCGCGTAAAAGTTTATTTCCGTATTGCTGGCGTCGCCGGAAAATCTATTTACTCCACCAACGGCGCGTAATACTTTTATTATTTCAATTTTTTTTCCTCGTTAGCCGGTTTATCATAATTAAAGCGAACGCAGGCGCTGCAATGGGATTCATGGGACCGTGCGGTGGAACGATGGACGTCATATTGCAGCCTCGCTCAAACTGCCAGCTCATCCTGCTGGGCGAGGAAACTTGTGTAAACGCAAGAGAGTTTTCGCTCTCACTCGTTCCATTCCTGTAGACTTGTAGAGGATGATTTCCGATAATTGCTGACAATTCATTCAATATTCTCTGATTTGACATCCAAAATTGATTCCGATAGTCCAATACCTAATCGGTATTTTAAAGCTTCATATTATTATTTTCAATTCAATATCAAATGCTTTGCTCTGACCACGACTATACATGGACTGAAATAGAGAACCTTTAAAACACAGGTACTGCAATACGGATTTCAGCGCCATATTTGGTCCCTCTGTCGTTAGGGTAAACACAATATCATGAATGAAAACATTTTCATCGTAACAGCAAACAAACGCGGAACGCAGTCGAAATAAATGAAAATATCCTACTTGTCAATGAGATCAGGTGATAATTATAATCATATGAGGGACCAAGTAAGGCGCCGATTTGCGTGTTGCAGTACTCGTGTTTTATAGTGCCTTAACTGAAAGGGCTTCAAAAGGAGAGACGAGTTTCCACACGCTCCAAAGATGTTTATAGGAGCAATGTGGGTCATTGCATAACTTTCATGAAGCAACAGAAAGAACATAATAATAAGTACATATTTAAATTAATCCCCTTTATACGACTTTCCTTTATACGATCCTTCAAAATTGAAATAACCCTTTGGCGTTGCCCGACGCTGAAATTTCTATTTAAAAGCAGTATTATTTTACACTTCAGAGTGCCTCTCCCGCCCGTAAACCTTTGCCTAGAAAATTCAAATGGTTGTGTTCCCACAATAAATGGACAATAGAAGGAGAGAGAATCATTGACCCATCCAAACTCATTATGGGCTCACGTCCCAGGCCATTCATTAGAGAGCCTAGAGGGAGGGACGACGTTATAATTTCCTTCTCAAAATTCAACCCCCTTCACCTTTCATGGAATGTATTATTCATTTCAAAGTGTCATTAATTTGAATATGTGTAAAAAGCCACTCGACCTCTTTGATTTTCTAGACGTGATTTTCGATCACAACGTCCAATTAATGATGTAGAATCTGTTTATAAGAAACAAACAAACTCAACAAAATTATCTTTCTTCAATAAATAAATAAAAAAGTAAGCCGTGAAAATTAGCTCTACCTTTCAACAAAGTATTGATAGCCCGCGTGGTCAATCCGTCTCCTCTTGCTACTGCTGGATAGCCATCTCTCATGGATAGAAAACGAAACCTTTTTAAGAGAAGCCAGCTCCCCCGCTCGTTTTCTCTCTCACTCCTTGCTTTCAAGTACATAAAAAACCAAATCTTCTCTTTTTCCGTCGATTTCACGCCCCTAGTATTTTCATCACTTTCCCGAGCAATGTAATTTAAAAAAGTGCTCTAGGGTACATGATTCACTGTTGGATAACTTCTTTGTATGTACAACTCTTGCTCTCTTTCCTTTGACCAATGGAATGAGGTCACCGGTTATAACTGATGTGTATCACAAAATTAGGGAAATTTTAGAAAAGCAAAGAATGGGGGAGGGATGTTATGTTTAAAGGGGAAGGTGAAAATTGAGGAAATGACGGTGAAGGAACGAACGTTTTTCTCTCGCCCTCTCAAATTAGCCCAATTTATCTGTCAAAAAGGAAAGAAAGATACTCACCCCCCTCTCTACCATCTCATCTTTCTTCAAAGCTGTTCCCTCTACCGCCTTGTTTATAACTTGGGGGTAACCCCTCAGTCTTAACCATCTGGAGTGTCGCCAGGTGTTGTATACCGAGGAAAACTTTTTTTTTTCCTCGTCCCTGGCTTTATTTTATTATTTTCGTGTGTCCTTCTTAAACGCGTTTCTCTCACACAAAAGTCACGGACGTATAAAGAGGCTGGCGAGACATTTCGTGGCTTTTTCAAGTTTGACGAGAAGCACTGCTTTGAAAATAAAAAAAGTTGTAATAAGAATGGAAACTTTCCCCGAAGTACATACCCTTGTTACTTCATGACTTTCTTTAAATATTTTACCCCTCTTGAATTTATCTCCCCCTCCCCACTTATCATGTTTAGTTTTGAGTGCCCAAGAGGAACTAAATTATAAACTTTAAGGGTCCCAATTTGTTTTAAAAAACGAATTATTCAGCAGGTATACGCGTATAGGTAGAAATATAATTTCAACGAGGACGCTTGATAAATTCATTTCCGATTTTCATAATGGTTTCCGTAATTAACAATACTCAACGAGAGCACCCAGAAAGGATTTGCAAATATTTACGATCGTAGGATTGATATATGGGGCCTCGGCACCTCGGCTCCACCCTTATCAAAATCCCAGCATCCTCCTTGAAGTACACTTTTCTCCCATCTTCGGAAAGCTTCTCCTCAATTTACAAACCTAATTCAGCATACTATTCTAGGGAAAGTATCTATTCAATTCTTTTTTATCTGGATCTCGGTTAATCAGCGGCATTATTTAATTAATTTGAATTTCCCCGTCACTGATAACTTGAAATAAGACGCTTTGATTGGATAATTCGACATAAATCCCGATCCATAAAGCGTACACTCAAACTGTCCCCCTCATCACCACTAAAAATACTCTTTTTTTTTTCTTAATAAAGATCTTAATACGAAGTAGGCGTAATCAGAGCAGAAACAAGGAAAAATAAATGATTCCAAATCTCATTATTTTCCATGGTGGAGTTTCAAGTAAATTGATATCGTTAGGAGTGGAGAAGTATTTGTTATTTAGGATCACTGGTGCGCTTACTTTCTCTCCCAGCCCTCGTCCCCGTTTTTCGTCAATTACCGCAACATACATTATACCTCCGCTTTCTCTGTGTAGTCTAGTCAATAAGTGTGATACAGCTATATGTGTCACATGGTTGGAATAATTAAATTGAAAAATAAACAATTTTTGAATTTGTTCGATTTGAATAAACTTGGAGTTTTTATTGCAAACCTAAAACATGGTGTCAGAATGAGCGTAGAGGAACCTATCGCTGACCTCACGTTTCGTCCACCTTTGGTTTCTCCTCCGGGGCAGTTGGATAAAGAAAATCCGGACTGGAGCAAGTGGATCCGACGATGGGAACGTTATCGAACCGGCTCTTTTCTGTACAAAATGCACGAGGAGTATCAAGTAAACCAATTACTTTTAGCACTCGGGGACGAATGTGAGGATATATTCGAACAGTTGGACATTTCCAATGCGGAGAGAAAGAAGTACGATGCGGTCGTAAACAAATTTAGGAATTATTTCACAGGAAATATTAATTTATTTTATGAGCGTGCAAGATTTTTTAGTCGTAACCAACATTCAGGGGAGCCAGTGGACCTTTTCATTCGAGATTTTCACAGGATTGCATCAAAGTGTGACTTTGGTGACCTAAAAGATGACTTGATCATGCACAAGTTAGTGCAAGGAATGTCAGATTCTCACCTGTCCGAAATGTTTCAGGTGGAATGTACAAGAAATAAATTTGTCCTAAGAACTGTGGAAGACCGGGTCAGACAGGCTGAGAGAATTCGCCTTCAGCAAGATGTTGTACGAAACCCCTCGGATGAAGCAAAAATCGACTTAGTCAGACGAAAGAAGCCACAAAGAAACTTTAAATCTATGAGTGACCAACCCACCAGTAAACATTGTGAAACATGCGGATTTCGAGGTAAGCACACTACGCCCTGCCCGGCTTTAGGCGCTGAATGTAGGAAATGTGGTTATAAAGGGCATTTTGCGAGAGTGTGCCGAAGTAGGCGTACCAAAATTCATGACGTCGAGAGGAGTAGCGAGTCAAGAAGTGAAAGTGATGGATCATCGGCGGGTCTCGGTTTCGTTGGAGAAGTGTGCAAGGCCAATGAGAACCCGTGGGAAATACATTTAAGACTCGGGAACCTATCTAAACCTGTCAAATTCCGTATAGACACAGGTGCCGACGTGTCTTTAATGTCTTTCTCTCAATTCACCAATTGCTTTTCAAAAACTCATGTGTTAAAGACAACAAAAAAAAAGTTGTACGGTCCTGGGAAAATTCAAATTTCAGTAAAGGGAAAATTTAAAACTTCCTTAAGATGTAAGGACAAATCTGCAGAGGAAGAAACATTTGTGATCGAAGGGTCCCAGGTTCCTTTACTAGGGCGACCGGCTATATTGAAATTGGAAATTTTGAAATGGGTAGGACACGTCTCTAACCTAAACATGAAGATAGAAAAACAGTTTCCTGAACTTTTCAAAGGAATTGGTCTCATGAAAGCGGAACATAAAATAATTTTAGACGACCATGCTAAGCCTTATGCGGTCGGAGTCCCACGAAGAATTCCAATTCCTTTGAGGGAAAAGACAAAAAGAGAGTTAGACCGGATGGAAAAGCTTGGCATTATCACTCACATTGATGAGCCAACGGACTGGGTAGCTCATTTGGTGGTCGTACCAAAAGCAAATGCAGAGGAAGTTCGAATCTGTGTAGATTACTACCACTTAAACAAAGCTGTAAAAAGGGAGAGGTTCATGATGCCGTCTGTGAACGATTTATTGTCCCAGCTGAAAGGTGCCAAGTTTTTCTCGAAAATAGACTGTCGGTCTGGGTACTATCAGTTAAAATTACACCCACACTGAGAGAAAAAATGAGGCCTTCGGCGGTGAAAATACCACCGATCTTCTTCGAGTAAAATTTCGGTAGTTTGCTTCCGAACTTCGTCTTCAATGAGCCTATGTTCGATCACGGAATTCTCCGGCTTATCTGCAGAAGTTCGGTGGCTAGCCCCTTGATATCGGTGCGCAATCAATCACGATCGGAAATACGCTTCCCTAGTTCGGTAACCCGAACTAGGCAAGTGCCTTGTTTCTCACGTTCGGTGATATTCAGCATTAGCTCGCCGGTGTTTAGCATTGAAGTTCGGTAAACACCCACCGAAATTCAGCGAGGGTGGAATGAGTCAGTAGAAAGAGGAACCTGTGTTTCACAGTGAAGGTCAAACAAGGAGAAGCATGGCTCTATAAACTATAGTACACTTTTTAAAAAGCTTTTATTATCCTTTATATCAATAATAGGGAATAAAATACATAGCATAATGTACAAGTAAAAGGGAATAAATTACATAATCTGAAAACTAGGCTCACAATAACACGCATTCAATCATGCAGGATCACTACTATAATATTCTTGAAATAAGTTCATCCGTCGTGATAGTCAGGAAGCGCCGTAAAACTCGATAAAAATTAATTACATTGAACTACACCAATCTAAATAATAATTTTAGTACTTGCCAATAACCGATACTTTCTTACGGTCACTCAACACACACAATCACCACACTGAACACTGAACTCGTGCTCTCCTCTCCCCAACTCAGTTAGAACTAGAAGCTTCATTCGTTCGTCTCGCTCGCTTGGCGTGGTTACTCGGTGGATAGCCAACGACGATAGGCTACTTGTCGTTGGCAGAAGTGACCCGTTCCCTTAGACATGAGATTTGTCACTGAGCATCGGTAATTTGCGTCCAACGTTCAGTAAAACAACTACCGAAATAATGTCACCGATCTTCAGTAAATTTTATTAGGCGTGTCATCGAATTTTAAGCCACCGAAGAAATAGTTCCGTGGAGAAGTAATTTCTTCTGCGGTGAATGTTCACCTACGTTCGGCTATACGACCGCAGAACGCTCAACCGCAGATCCATCGGCGGTAATTTTACAATATGGCTGCCTTCTTCGGTGAAGATTAACCACCGAAAAAAGAGAATTCTCCACTGAACGAATTTTTCGGTGGAGAGTGAGCTGTTCGGTGGTGTATTTTTTCTTCAGTGCGGAAAGTACTAAATTGACAACTTTTTTAACACCTTTCGGTCGGTACTATTATTACAACAGGGTTCCGATGGGCGTTACCAGCGCGCCCGAGGTTTTCCATAAGTACATGACGAAGGTACTACAAGGCATAGACGGTGTGATTACTTTATTAGACGATTCACTTATTTATGGAAATTCTATCGAAGAGCACGACGAACGATTAACTAATGTTCTTAAAAGGCTAAAGGATGAGGGGGTGACTTTAAATGAAACGAAATGTGTATTCAGAGCTGAAAGAGTGAAGTTTCTAGGTCATATTGTGTCCGGGGATGGAATAGAAGCCGGTGAAACAAAGGTTCAAGCCATAGTTACATATCCGAAGCCGACGAATGTTACTGAATTGAGACGGTTTCTTGGGATGACTAATTATTATGCCAAATTTTGCCCTAAATTGTCGTCTGTCGCAAAACCTCTCCGTGATTTACTTGCAAAGAAATCAGAATGGTATTGGGATGCAAATCAAGATGATTCATTCCAAAAAATAAAACAGCTTTTATCGTCTACGCCCGTCCTTAGTTTTTATGACCCGAATAAACCCTTGAGATTAGCTGCAGATGCAAGTATGATTGGTTTGGGGGTCATTCTAGAGCAAGAGCAAGTCCCAGGGTCATGGAAGCCTATCCAATACGCCCCAAGAGGACTTTCAAACGCTGAGAAAAATTATTCGAACATCGAGAGAGAAGCATTAGGGGTTACTTGGGGCTGTGAACACTTCAGGGACTTACTTATTGGGAAAGAATTTGAAATTCTAACTGATCACAAACCTCTTGTATCACTATTAGGAAATAAAGCAATTGTTGAACTATCCGCTAGGATACAAAGGTTTAGAATGAGGTTGATGCAATTCAGTTATCGACTGACTCACGTTTCGGGAAAGAAATTCTATGGTCCAGATGCACTTTCAAGGGCACCTGTTCAAAATGGTGAAAATATGGAAGATATCCTCTTTGAAAAGGAAGTCGAAGATTTTGTGACTGAGGCATGCGGACCAGAATTGCTAGACTCATGTTTGGATAAAGTCCGAAGAGCTCAGCTTAAAGATTCCGTTTGTTTAGCTGTAAAACGGTTTTTGTTGAACGAACGCCCCAATAGCATGGATCACAACGGATTAGCACCATTTCGGAAATTTGTAAACGACCTTTGGTTGAAAGGAGACGTTTTAATGTTCAAACATCAGGTAGTCATTCCACATTCACTTCGAAAAGAAATGTTAACAAAAATCCATGAGGGCCATGGAGGGGAATCTAAGTGCTTACATAGGGCTAAAGTCTGTGTTTGGTGGACAACTATGAATCGGGAAATTAAAGAAAAAGTTGGCGAATGTAAGAAATGCATAGAACACAGAAATCAGTTTTCAGAACCGTTAATACCTTCAAAGCTACCAAGACGGCCGTGGCAGGTTATAGCAGCAGATCATTTTGACTTTCAAGGGCAATGGTACTTGGCGGTTGGAGATTACTTCTCTCGCTATCTTAACGTAGAGTGTGTCGGTACAGATTTGACGTCACGACAAGTCATACCTGTATTGAAACAAATGTTTGCAACTTTCGGAATCCCAGAAACTCTTAGGTGTGACTGTGCGTCCAACTTGACGTCCTACGAAATTCGATCTTTCGCAAAGGATGTTGGAATGTCGATAATTACTAGCTCACCGAAGTACCCTCAAAGTAATGGCTTTGCTGAGGCAATGATCAAAATAGCAAAGAACATCCTTCGGAAGGAAGATTTGTTCACGGGACTTCTAGCATACCGCACCACTCCAACCGTGCTAGGTTACAGCCCTGCAGAGCTGTTAATGGGACGAAAGTTACGAGGAACTCTTCCTATGAACCAGGAACTTCTCGTGCCCTAGTGGCCAAATTTGGACAACCATCGCAAAATTGATGAAAAAAATAAGGTCAAGCAAGCTTACTGGTATTATAAGAGTAAAAAAACTCGTGAACTCAGAGAATTACAAGAAGGAGAGCAAGTTTACATTCAGGACCTAGGGCAACATGGAATCATTACAAATAAAATAGAAGGCGTTCCACGTAGGTACGAGGTGATTGTTGGAGAAAGAAGGTATCAAAGAAATCGAAAGGCTTTACACTGAGAAAAAAAACACTACCGAACAGCTCACTCTCCACCGAAAAATTCTTTCAGTGGAGAATTCCATTTTTTCGGTGGTTAATGTTCACCGAAGAAGGCAGCCATATTGTAAAATTACCGCCGATGGTTCTGAGGTTGAGCGTTCTGCGGTCGTATAGCCGAACGTAGGTGAACATTCACCGCAGAAGAAATTACTTCTCCACTGAACTATTTCTTCGGTGGCTTAAAATTCGATGACACGCCGAATAAAATTTACTGAAGATGGGTGACATTATTTCGGTAGTTGTTTTACTGAACGTCGGACGATCCTCAGCTGAGCATCGGTAAACAACGACAAGTAGCCTATCGTCGTTGGCTATCCACCGAGTAACCACGCCAAGCGAGCGAGACGAACGAATGAAGCTTCTAGTTCTAACTGAGTTGGGGAGAGGAGAGCACGAGTTCAGTGTTCAGGTGGTGATTGTGTGTGTTGGGTGACCGTAAAGAAAGTATCGGTTATTTGCAAGTACTAAAATTATTATTTCGGTTGGTGTAGTTCGTTGTAATTAATTTTTATCGAGTTTTACGACGCTTCCTGACTACCATGAAGGATGAACCTATTTCAAGAACATTATAACAGTGGTGCTGCATGATTGAATGCATTTTTTTGTGAGCCTAGTTTTCGGATTATGTAAATTTATTCCCTTTTACTTGTACATTGTGCTATGTACTTTATTCCCTACTAAGGATAATACAAGCATTTTAAACAGTGTACTATAGTTTATGGAGCAATGCTTCTCCTTTTTTGACCTTCACTGTGAATTACAGGCCTGGTGACTCATTCCACCCTCGCTGAATTTCGGTGGGTGTTTCCCACCAAAAGGGTCGGGATACCGATCATGATTGATTGCGCACCGATATCAAGCGACTAGCCACCGAACTTCTGGAGATAAGCCGGAGAACTCCGAGACCGAACATAGGCTCATTGAAGACAAAGTTCGGAAGCGAAGTACCGAAATTGTACTCGGCGGTTTTATACCGAACAAAAAGCCACCGAACATCACCGGAGAATGTTACTCGAAGAAGATCGGTGGTATTTTCACCGCCGAAGGCCTCATTTTTTCTCTCAGTGTAGTCGGATCTAAAAGACCAATCAACCACGAAACATCGCGAAAACAAAGATATACATGGCCACTTCTAGAAGACAACGCACGAAATTGGAAAGAAACGAGAAAAAGATCATCTGTAAGCGTTCCTACCAACGAGCAACCTGAAATGTGTGAAAGGAGTCGTTCAAGTGAAGTGGACGAGAAATTCAGAGAAGCTACGCCGGATAAATTGAGGCGTTCTCAAAGAATAAGACGTCCTCCAAATCGACTGGCATATCCTTGAACTTGAAGGAAGGGAGGTTGTGATACAGCTATATGTGTCACATGGTTGGAATAATTAAATTGAAAAATAAACAATTTTTGAATTTGTTCGATTTGAATAAACTTGGAGTTTTTATTGCAAACCTAAAACAATAAGAGAATATAGACGACATGGTTAGTTTAGTGAATTTTTATTTTTCCGCTGTATTTGAGGTAGTTGGGAGGTAAACATACTAAAAGTCCCCAGACGTCCGATGTGAGCTGGCTGCTGGAAAGTGTGTTTCATTTTAGTTTCTTAGCTCGTATTCTATTCTCGTTTTTTTTATCGGATGATAAATGAAGTACCTAACTAAAACTATTTTCTTATAGTAGCAGAAGGAAATCTCGTGGGGAGGGAGTTTTTGTCGTGCTCCGAGAAAGAGTTAAAATTAAAACAGTACGGGGGTGTCTACGTGGGGGCTAGCGTCGATGGAATCATCCATATAAACTCCTCGGTGGGTAAATTGCACACACCCACCCTAATAATGCCCCTCGTCGAGAGCCACCTGCAGCGGCTGGCCGACTTGGACCTCGAGGAACTCCTGCCACTTCTCCCCAACGGAACTATAGCCACGGCCGCGGCAATCTCACTTCTGCAGCACCACGTTGCCCGGCGCCACCTCGCCTTAACAACCACGGCAGGTGGGCTAACGGTGATAATTGCCGCGGCTATCATAATAACGCTGGCATGGTACCTCCGCCGCCTGAAAAGAGCTCCAACCGCCGCCAACATCCTAAACCTACCCCTACCCTTACCGACCAACGCCACGAGCTAACTCAGACCCCCCCCCACCACCACCACCAACGGACCAAACTCCACAAGAAACCTAACAGCAAAGCGGTATGGCACTGTTAATAGCACTGTATAAAAACCCCCCATTCTAAAAACCTCGTAAGTACCTTGGAAACAACCCCCCCACCCCCACTTCCAGAAGTGTCGAACCACATTGTATGAAAATCCCCCCCCCCCCGACCAACCAACGGGCCAAACCCAAAAACCTCAATAACTGAGCTGTATGGAACACCCGTCCCACCCCTGTTCATTGCATTGTACAAAATCCCCCCCCCCCCACCAAGAAAACAAAAAAAAAACAAAACGATAATTAAGATGTACATACTCCCCCCCCCATCAACTAGTTGTAAGTCTAGCTTAAGAAACCTATTGTAGACCTATAGATACAGCAGCAGATACATCTGAACAATTAATCAATCGCTTATCGCCTATGTCCCTTATACTTAATTCACACTAAAATACTTAAATAATCCTAATTACTACTTAAGTAATACTTATCTCTACCCCTACTTACGAAAAATACGGCCAGGGAATGCACAATCGCCCCTGATGGTGCCCCGCAGACGGGCCTAAAAACTACCTACTTATAGAAAATACCTACTTATAGAAAATATACGCTATACTACTGATTTAGGCATAATTTTAACTTCTACCTTACACTACTATAAAATCGTTAACAAAAAACAAAACTCACTAGATAAAAGTAAAGTAGGTTCCATTTTCATTTTTCATCTTCATTCTCAGAAAGGCCTCGCCACAACATTCGGCAGCCAACAGACCAGTGTAAATAACTAGAATTACGCATATATATTTAAGACTTATCCTACTCTTAACGGTCAATGACTTAGCAACTAAAAGCAACAACCATTTCTTTCCCCACAACGTTTACTCATATAGGACGTACTCCCAAGGATGCGTAAAACATCCCGTAATATGAGTCATTAAAAAAAAAAAAAAAAAAAAAAAAAAAAAAAAAAAAAAAGTACGCACTAAGCTAAGATAAAACCCTTTGCACTGTGAATTAACCCCCCCCCCCCATAAATAAAAATAAAAAACTGTTCTACTCACAGACCACAGGGAAAGAAAGCGGATGACGTCGACAACCCACAAAAAAGCGTCCACTGTCAAAATAAAAAGAGAAAGAAACTGTACCACAGGTCGCAGAACAATAATCGAATGGAACACCAGACACCTGCTCCAAGAAGTTCGTGGAAAACATTGAAGCTTGGCTGTCGGAATCACGAAGAAGACGACGACGAATAAGAAAAAATGTGTGACAACTCTGTTGCCGTAATCGCACGAACATTAGAATAAGTCTACGTAGCTATAAGAAATGAAACTAAGTTAAAATTTGTAAATAATAATACTCACCAAACCAATACGCAAACCAAGGGAGACAAAAGCCGCACCCCCAACCGCAATCCCGATCCACTTTGAACTTAAATAAATACGCTAAAAACGCCCCTATCCACCCGAAAAAACCGGCACTCACAAACCACGCCCCCCCAACCTTACTCCCTTCCCTCACAGCAGCACAACTCCCGCCGAAAAACGGACTTTGGACTACGACCCAGAGACGATACAACCCAACCTTTTGCAGCCACGCCGACCACGTCTCACGCTGGAACTCGCAGAAAATAAACCGCAACACTGCGTCCACTGCCACGACACCACGCCCTCCACCGCCGACTGCGCGTAACGACAAAGGCGCCAATACTCGCTCTACGGAGAGCACAAAAAAGGTGTGGGACACACCTTAACCCGGGGAGGACGGCAGTGTAACGGTCCAGCGTATCCTAAGTCCTCAATTCGCCCAAAATACCAAAATTAATAAATTAATAACCCTCCCCTTCGTCCCATCCTAAATTCCCAATACAAAGAAACCCCCCAATTCCCCGCCATCCACAGCTGTGCGAATTGAGGGCAAAGGAAATTCGGCGGCGTGAGAACCTGCAGCGGTCAGCAGACCCAAAAATATATAAGCGGGTGCAGCTCTGGACTCGCTCTCTGTCGCTCGCTCGTCAACTCGTCACCACACGCTCGTCGCTCGGTCCAAGTCACCCACGCTGCTGCCCCCCCCCCCAGTCATCCTCCAAGTTACCCCATCCCGTGCCTAGTCTCCCGCGGTCCAGGTATTTTTGAATAGGTATACAAATATTAAGTAGAGTCGTAGTGCGTAAAATAAACCTAGTTAAGTCTTCGCGTCCGTCATTCATTCGTGCCCCTTCCCAGTCGCCCCTTTCCCCGATTTCCTTTCCTGTGCGGGCCAAACGAGCCACCCTCGTTTGCACCCGTTACAGAAGTGTCTACTATTTTAATTTTAACTAGAACTAAAAAATTCAATGGAATTTTCTAGTTACTTCCAGAGTTCTGGGACACTGACTTTATCATGCTTATTTAAAGACGACTACTAATCACGTAAAAGCATTTTAAATTAGGGAAAATGAGCCGGTCGTGTGCAACAAGTTCTTCTGCTCTTTCTATTGAATGAAACAACTGGGACGTGCTTAGTCAAGATAGTATAATATATGGCGCTCTTCCCTCCTTTCTTAAGTTTTCACTCGTGGAACAAGGATCTTTGGAGTGGGGAACAACATCGTTTACAACTATGTTTTAATGAGAAATAACTTCGGTGTTTTTATTCAGTACGAGATTTGACTTCAACACAAAAATGGAGTCGGGTCATTTGTTTCACCAGTGCTACACCAGTGTGGAAAACCAGGCGATTTCATTGACTATTTTTGACAAAAATTGAATGAAATCTTATGGTTTTCTACACCTGTGTAGCACCCGTAGCACCTGGGGGCCTATTCTCTAACTCCGAAGCAATAATTTTTTCGCAGTCATATGTTTATTTCATTAAGTTTCTTCAAACAAATGAATGAAATAGACACATGGCTGGGGGAAAAAATATTGCTTGTTGTTAGAGAATAGGCCCCCAGTGTAGCGAAACAAAGGAACAGGCTTACTGAGTTGCGATAAACGGCACTTCTTGAGATAGCAAACGCGACGTAAAGGAAATGATTATATGTGTAGAAAATAAACTATCCAGAAATAAGTCAAGAAGAATTAGTGGAGTACAAGTTTATTCAAAAAGCGCTTTAATTTAAACTGTCCCTTCTCTGTGTCTCTCTCTAAGGTACCACACACTCTACTCATCACCCGCCGTGCTTGTTACAAGAGTTTGCATGTGTTGTTCCTTATAGCTATACACACTTTTAACGATTTCGGAATGGGGAACTTGCACATTTTTCAAAAGTTGGTGTTGCTTAAAGAGAGCTCTTCCACAAGTCTATTGCTCACATTAAACTTTGAAATCAGTCAAGGATGCTTTTTTAGGGAATTTTTAAAAATTTTGAGTGGGGTTCGATTACGTAAAAACTTACTTATTGAAATGGATGATGCGGGGAAGAGGGGGTTAGACGAGTTTAATGGGGGGACATTTTTCATGTTATTTGTAAACAAACAATTTTAGAGTTCCCTCAAATGCTTCACAAGTAAGTATTTACGTCATTTCCTCTCGCACCATCCATCCTCTTCTGAAGAACTTTGAACCTTTTTTAAAAATCTTAAAACGCACCAATCGGGTTGCAACTTCCGTTGTTATCCTTCAGTTCACGGGTCAAATCACCGGTATGCTTTTCTACCCAATCTGAGATTCATGCAAGTTCCCCATTCCGGAACCAAATGTGTAGCAGCTTCGCTGTTATCAACTCTTCGGTGGTATTCAGAATTCTAAAATCCCAATTTTTGCGTTTTATAAGCCTTTGCGCCTGTGTGCGAAAATCTCTTTTTTTAGTTCGATATTATATCCAGCTTTTCAGGAAGTGTAATAAATCACCTCGTCTTCCCACTCCAGACCTTCCAAAGAGTCAAAAGTGCATGAAAATCTCAAATCAAGAACGCGTTGTTTCAAACTGATTCCCCATCGATGTTACTTAGTTCAACATCCTCCAAAATTCGATAAATTTGATGCAGAGAATAAGCTCGTGTATAAGTTATCTCAATGTTTGAAGTAATGAGCAAAATTTATTATTAATCTGTCCACTATATCAAAAGGCGGAGACTTAAGCACAACCTAGTCTCTCCCCGGGGAAATTATGGGGACTTTTTAAAATGCGTTCAACTGACGAATTTTTTTTTATTATAAAACGTTGATGAATGTGTTGTCCAGTGGTGAGGGGATGGGTCGGGAGAAACATCCTATACACATATCATACACGCCATTGTATTGGAAATATGTAGTACGTGTGCGCATTCCTGCACTTTGCGTTTAACATAACTTTTGAAATCCGGCCAGAATAATCTGTTTTTGTTTCCTCAGCGCGTCGTGAATTCTTTTTTTGTCCATAGTAGTGAAAATTTTCTTTGCTCTCCTCCCAGCGCCAAATCATGTATATGTATAATAGCCGCTGAAATATTGTTTTTCTTCGCTTGCCGCAATGTCCCCATTCATTACCAGTTATGGTTAATGTCAAATTACGACGCACCGGTTGGTATACTAGACAAATGAGCAGGAAATTTTGGCCGCTCTTCCCTTAAAAACAAAAAAGAAAGAGGTATCGGACGGGTTTTATTAGCATTATGCCCGAGAGCAATGCTGCAGTAGCCAAGAATTTTTTTTTTTTTTTTTTTTTTTGGCTTTGTATGCTAGTACATTAGCCAGTTTACAGAGGAGGTATTGAGCTCAATTCTTATTCCTAAATTTTAATATTTGATCTATTTATAAATTCCACAATGGCCTTGATTATGTTCTCGTGACTTTCTGGGTCGTTCAGTAACTGTGGAAGATGGAAGGGTAGCGGGATTTTTTCCTTAAAAATTTCTCTCATCAGCTCCTGGCGGTTTGCTTCGTGCATCGGACATTCAAGTAATGAGAAGGCTCTATTATATCCAACCGATCACATTCGCAGGGGGTGCTGTTTGTCGACTGACTCAGAGCGATGAGCGATAACCTAGTGTGACCAAATCGTAGCCGGCATATCGAAATAATGTCTTTGCGGTCCATCCACCGAAAGGAGCGAAACCACGGAAAACTTCTTATATTTGGTTGGGATAGTGCGTACCTCTTTCCCTTAAAGTGTTGTGAGACTCGCCATTCAGATTCCCATCGATTTTGCACCTTTGTCGCAAGCCATCGCTTCAAGTCCGATGAGGTAAGTCGGCAATCGGGTGTTCCTTCTTGTATGGCCCTTTTGGCTAATTTATCTGCTATTTCCTAGATTTTCCTAGAACTGGATGACTGGACAAACAACTGGACAATACTGGACAATACTCTTCTGGACAGACTGGACAATATTCTTCAAATTCTCCTCTCCTTCACAATTCAAGACCTAATTAAAACCGTATTTGCAGTATTTTTTATTCTCGTCGTACGCATTTCGGGCACAATCGGTGACCCCTCCCCAGCAATTGATTCCTTGCATTGCAAATGACACAGCTCTTTCGGCTAAATAGGCACCAAGTTACATCCCTGAAAATTCTGGCAGGTGTAAAAATTATTTCCATTTATCACACCACACAATTGTAGTGCACCTTCCTCTCCACCACAAACATGTGTTTCAATTCAGAGAGGACGAGTGGAAAATCCTACACCCCACAAGTGTGTTGCAATGAATGGAAAACGCTATAAGAATGCAGGGAAGATTTTTCTGTACAACGCGTTCTCTTCAAGTTACCGACAAAAAACCTGAATTATTTCCGAAAAAAATCACGCCCCCTCCAACCTGATGCGCATTTTTATACGTTCTGCAACAACACTCAAAAATTTCATTAACTTAGGAATTGTACATCCCTGGTTAGGGTTGACTTCCAGGTGAGGACAGTGCCGCAGCCCGGGCACAAAGGTGGATCCTACGGATTCATCAGACTTGTTTCTATAATTTGGGAAGAAAGATACTCAACAGCAACTCATCCTCGATTGGCGACGAACGTAACGTTTGATAAAATAAGATTTATCCAAAGCAATAATTTGTATCTCCACAGTGTATTCCTCTTCTCCGGAATCGATTTTCTACCCTTATACCTGGTCATCTTCAGCGGGACAGTATTTTCACAAAAGAATTACACAGTTGTTTTACAGTTGCTTTTACTATTACTAGTGTGTGTCCACACAAAAAACGGATATAAATGTTTAAATTGTAATTCTTTTGTGGAAATATTGTACCGCTGAAGATGATCCGATAAGGGTAGAAAATCTGTTCCAGAGAAGAGGAATAATCTGTGGAAAGACAAAATTATTGCTTTGAATTTATCCTTCGTACCTACTCCACTAGAATATGGCATTCTAAGCATCATGAAAATATGGAGGGGGGGGGGGCCGAATGTTTTCGGGTTTTTTGTTTTTGCTTCGGAGCCAGTAACATAGCGTTACATGGTAGGTACGAGGGGAGCTAATAGAGATCAACCATAATGGGGAACTTGCATGAATGCCCGAGCTATGGGAGAAAAGTATACCGGTGAATTGGCACATGGATTGAAGGATATCAACGGTAGTTGCAGCCCGATTGGTGCGTCTGGTGATTTTTAAATGAATTTCAAAGTTCTTTAGGAAGGGAATGATGATCAGAGGGGAAATGACGTCAATGTGCAGTTGTGAAGAATTTGAGGGAACTCTAAAGGCGCGTTCACAAGCTCTATGTTTGCGTTGTGTGGAGTTTATGCAACCAAACAAATTTATTCCCTCGAAAAATGAAGCATTTTGATAGGTTGCATAGACACCACACAACACAAACATAGAGCTTGTGAACGGGCCTTAAAATGTTTTGTTTACAAATAACAAGAAAAATTGTCCCCCTGAAACAAGCCCCTGAAAATGCTTCTTATACCCCCTCTTCTCCACGCCATCTATTTCATTAAATCACCTTTGACGTAATCAAACCCCCACTCAAAATTTTTAAAAATTCGCTTTAAAAAACCCCTTGATTGATTTCAATGTTTAATTTGAGCAATGGTCTTGTTGAACAGCCCTCTTCAAGAAACACTTGTGCTTGAAAAATGTGTAAGTTCCCCATTCTCAGTCAAAATGGAGAAAAGTACTAATTCGTGGCTGAAATTGAGAATAACTCCAATTCGCGGATAAAATTAGGAAGAACCACTAATTTGCGGCTTAACGTTAAACATGGGCCCTTCCGCAGAAAAAAATAGGGAAATTCGCAGATGAAATTTAAAAAACACTATTTCACGGGTAAAATTAATAGTCCAGTAAAATAAGAACTAAAAAGGGGGGTCAGGTTGCAATAATTAGGGTAGATGATTTTTTTATTTTATATTGTCTGGGATAGTGCTGGTATGACGTGTTCAAATTGTTGACCTCGAAAGACATCGGTATCATCCTGGAATACTCGAAAAACCACAAAAATTCGGGACTTTTGGGGGGTTTTGGCTCTTTCACGCTAAACTAGCCATTTTTCGGTTGTGGCTTTGAAGTAACTTTTTAAAGTTGAGAAAAGTTTTGAGAAAACCAGCCTAAAGCGGGTTCTAAATGTATTACCGTTTCCAAGATACAGCTCGTCAAATTTAGGCAAATTTGTCAACACTTCGAAATTCTGTCTATGGTTCTGGTTCTGGTATGGTTAGCTGTGACATTGTAGAAACCTTAATGATCATGATAGTACTAATTATTTTGCTAGACTAGACTGAATCTTCAAAAATGAGGCCAAACGACTCGTTATTTCAAATATTTTGATAGTGGTTGGGTTTGATAGTGGTTTTCAGCCTATGAGTCGCGGGCTTTTCCTGGCTGGGTCGCCGTCTTTTATCCACACTTGGGTCGCGACCCATAATTTTGTCCTAAAGGGTCGTGCCCTCCCCACTAATTTATGTTGGGGACCTACATGTCCAAGGTAAGTGACCGGGTTCGAACCTTGGACAGAATGACACTTTTCACTAATAAATGTTTCACGCATGAGTAGGTCGTCCAAAAATCGTGTATTCACAGAAATAAGTAGTTGGCAAGTGGGGCTACCAGAATGTATAAACAAAATGAAAAAAATTTGCCACTAAGTCATGGTTTCAGTGGATTGAAAAAAAAGTGTCCAAGGTAGGGACCCTTCCCCTACCCATAAGTAGCTACCTACTTTTAAAATCTAATTTGGAACCAAAGTGGGAAATAAATAGCCCCCCCCCCCCATTCCAGGCCTCAACTGTAGTAAAACAGCCCTGCAGAAAACCGTAAAAATCTAGGGCAAATGGCCAAAAACGACACTGAACCAAAAAGGTACGTGGAAGCAACGAAAAAGTACGTAGCATCAATGAAAGGCGTTATGGAAAGTGGTCCGATGATCGCGTTTATTGGGATAATAACGAGCACTTTATAGTTTCTCGATTCATAACTTCGTTCATGGAATTAATAAACGATGGTGTTGGATTCGAAGCATCCTTCTGTTGAATTTATGCCCAATTTTATCGTATCAATTACAACTGTTGTTGGTTTCATAATCTAGATTATTGAATGAATTGAAAGTCAGAAATCAACAACAGAAGAACTTGTTTCAATCATTTATTTTATTTCTTCAATTAATCATTTCCATGAGGCAATGCTCATGAATCGGCAGTTCAACAGAAGATCTGAGGTGATTCATTTGTGTTAATAACGAAATTAAAATGGTTAATTCTCTCAAACATGTTACAAATTGGTACTAATAACAATAAATTAAATCTATTAATAATTTATTATTGTTATTCATTTTCAACCATTTGTCATTTTATTTTTAATGCGTGTTGAATCTGATTTTTAGGGCAAAAATACTGGACGATCATTTGTATTATACGCATTTTAGTTATAATTAAAGCTTTTCCGCTTGTCCAAAAATTATTTTCATGTCCCTGAAACGCCACTTTGAGATCCATTTCAATCTGTGAGCATCCGAAAAGATAAATTATGCTCCAAGGATAATAAATAAATAAAATTGTACTCCTAAAAACACGAATGATTGGAGATTCACACTCACAGATGGGAATCCAGACGGACGGATATAAAACAGCTATTTATCCAAGATGTCTTAGACCAAGAGCTAGCGACGTAAAAAGTGCAACAATTTGCATACTTTTCTTACCCTGCGCATAAAATCAATAATAATTCCCTAATAGTGGGAAAAGTTGCCTGCCTCCATTTCGACGTGACGAAACCCCGCTGGCAGACGCCATCAAAGATACACTTATATGGAGAAGTAACACAAATTCCGGTCAGACGGCAAAAACGTTTTATTCACCCGATAACGCATTGAAAAATATGGGGAATTGAATATTACATTTATTTTTAACAGGTTCTGTGGCGTCGAGCCAATGGAAAAGTCGGAAAAGCTTCAAACCCTCTAATTTGAAGTATAGGTTTTCAGTGTCAGGGTACATTTATTAGGGGGAAAATAGGATGAGAAATCCAAAAAAAAATGTAATTAAAAATCTATGATGAACTGTTCTCATGCTATCACAGAAAAACGGTGTCACTTCAGGTAAGAACACACCCCAAAAAATATTAGGCTGCAGCGAATGTGAAATTATGGTTACTTTCACCACGAAATATGAAAATTTATAATACGCATTTTCCATGCGCCGTAAATCATAGTGCAGCCGATGGATCTTTAAAAATGAATAGACTAAATAAAACGGATTCGATACTGGAATTTTTCGTCCCTCTTCTTCTAATAGACCCCACGTACCCTGACTCCGACAAGCGGTACTTCGAATTAAAGGGGTTTTCGGGTTTTCCGACTTTTCCTTTGGCTCGCGGCCACAGGATCCGATAGCATGAAACGTAACATTCATTTCCCAATATTTTCCAATGCGTTATCACGTGAATAAAACGTTTTTGCCGTCTGACCGGGATTTGAGTTACTTATCCCCATAAGTGCATCTTTAATGGCGTCTGCCACCGGTTTCGTCACGTCCAGATTGAGGCAGACAATTTTTCCCACTATTAGGGAATTATTATCGATTTTATGCGCTGGGTAAGAAAAGTATGCAAATGGTTGCACTTTTTATGTCACTGGCTCTTGGACTATCTGGTGTCTCGTTATCCCTGATAAATTAAAGCAGCTGTTGATGCCAGGCTTTCCCCGCACCATCGAAATTAAGTGATCTAACAGTTTTCGACGTCCTCACAGATTCTATTGCAAGTCCGGTCAAATGGATTGCTGTCAAGTATATGCACTCACCACTGCACTGCTGTTTTTCACTATTTTCACTGGGCCGCTCGCTGCATGAGCTTACAATAAGTGGGTTTCTCGCTGAAGCATGCTGTTTTCTTCGGGAGTCGCATTCGTTGGCTCAACGAACAAAGAATGCCTTCGGCCTTTCAATTAAATGGTTTTCGCATCAATGAGTGTTCTTCGTTGGTCTAATGTAAATTTGTTTGTTCCAAAAATAACTGCAGGATTTTTAGGATGTGTAGATCCACAATAGTAACATGTAGATGCGGAAAACCACAGCACGAAGGCAAATGTGTTCCTCCTATCACTTTTGTGAACTGCAAGGGTGATCACCCTTTGAACACAAGGGATTTTGAAGTTCTCAAAAGAGAAAAAGAAGTGCTGGCTCTCAAGATCAGGCTCCTATTTCGGGGCGAAGAGAAAGATAGAAGAAGAATGGTATGTAAGACAAAGCACAGCGTACTCTCAGGCTATCGTACCAGAGAGAACTTTGGCCGACTTCCCCTTGTTAAAAAAGACCCGCTCTAAAGAAATGGAAATAAACACCGGACTAAATAAGATTTTGCTATAAAATAAAGCTAGGTCACATGAAAACGAGGTGGTCTCTCAAGGATACATTTCCGGAAGTGATTTCAGCAAGAAAACCTACTTGGGCGAACAGGAGATAGGACGAAAAGATGCGAGAGTGACTCGTTCACAATCGCGTAGGGTGCACAAACAGTTGTCATGCTCCGAGCACGAGAATAACCTAAAGATAGGTACGACTCCCTCTGGCGATGGCTAAAGTGACTTTGGTAATGAAGAATCCGCTGAAAAAGTTGCTGGTGCCTTAGAGGAAGAGGGTCATTTCAAAAAGGTTAAAACTAAGAGAAAAAAAGGTTGACTGAAAGGAAAAACGTAAAATACGTTGATGGAAAGAGTTGACCAATCTCAAAAATCGATCAATGAAAATATCGTTGACAAATGAAGATATTAAGCTTAAAATTCTGTTGATTGTTGTTATTATTTGTCCGTTATCCTGGTTGTTATTTGTTTATTGTTCTGTTTTATATCTGTTAAAAATTTAATTTTGATACACTCACATACGTTTTCTATTTACTTGTACATATGTTTATTATCTTGTTTTATTCATTTATCAATGTATTTATTACCTATACATATTTTTTATTTCTTCATGGAGATTATTATTTTTCCTATTTTATTATAATGCAGCTAATGGTTTTTGTTATCGGGTCTGCCACCATTCCCATGGTTCAGTTTACATAGCGCATAGTGGCCTGTAAACATCCCTATAACTTTCATCATGCTGCCTCTGCTTAGTGATAGCAGGCGAACCGTCGCCTTCCTGTCCCATTCTCGAATGCATGCCTTCGCTTGCCGACAGGCTGATAAGCTGTTCCAACTCCTGGTGGCCTCGCTGTCAGCCCAGTCCTTTATCTGGGCTCTCCACACTGCCTTGGAGACAGCAATAACTAGCTCAGGCCCCCCACACTTCTTTATTTGCCCCCTGCTTCCCCATTTCATCAGCTCTCTCATCCCACTCGTATCCTCTGTGTCCAGGTTTCTCACCCCGAACCTCGAGAGAGAGCTCAGAAAAACCATCATCGTTAACCCCCTCCAGAATTTAGACCTGATCCGTCCCGGATCCATCCCTGCTCCTTGGTTAAGAGACACGTTTATTACACCGTTTTTCAAGTAAAGTATTGTGTTAGGGGCAAGAATTGAGAAATCGAGCGTTTCTGGAATAAGTACATATAGGTGCTTCGATTAAATGAATGTTAGGTATCCCTCATGGTAGAAAAGGAAATATAACGTGACGGGTTCATAACATGAGAGCATTTTACGAACTAATACGAAATCTTCGATGATAATGCGATTACGAATGATTGGTGCATTGTCTCCCCCCCCCCCATTCTCTTTATCGCCCGCCTATCTCACGGTAACCGAGTTAAATTATTGATGGATGAGTATCAGCAGCGAGGCATTTTTAATGGTGTATTGAGAGCATTCCATAATTTCTTATAGGAGGGATAGAGATATGGTTTTTAGGGAGTTTAAAAAAACTAATGTTCAAAGAATATTTTCCCTTATACAAATTTGTAATAGTATTGGCAAAATGTTTTGGGCATTTTCTATCCAGAATTGGACGTATTACGAATAGTTTTGTCGATCATGGCACATATCTTAAGTCTTTTTAAGAGATGTAATATTCTAGTGTCTTGACGGAAGCTTCTCTATTTTTCGATCAGTTCTTACTGGATGAGTGAAGAAAAAATTGGCCTCCCGGTTCTCTAAAATTATAATTTAATATCGCTCAAGGGCGTTAATTAATTACAAAAACCTGAGACAGTTCCATTTCGTCTCTGCTCTCCAGGGCTTAAATGATAATCTCGCCCGTTTTTTTTTTTTTTTTTTTTTTAATTTATTCGGCATACTTTTTCTTATTTTTCGTTATACTGAACGTCTGATCCTTACCATTCCGCTTAATTAATTGTGTTCAGCCTCGAAAACAACAATTTCTGGGAAACTGTTATTCAAAAAATTCGCCCTTTCAACCTTTCCCAACATTTTTGTGTGGCTTTAAACAACAAAAATTATATTGCGGGAGTCTTTTAGAATTCATCACACAAAAAAAAACATGAGAAATATTTAGCTTAGGTAGGTATGTAAAAAAGAAATAAACAGGTAGCCTCTCAACTGATGGTGCATGTTGATCTTATTAGAAGATGAGGAGAAAAATGTGAGAAGATTGCGAATTCCTTATAAGAAGTCAAAGGATGCAGTCCCGTGCCCTATGACATTATTAAAATATATTTATTCCTACTTTTTGGTTGGTGGTTAAAAAAATATATATGATAGGATTATGGTTTGATGTCACGTACTATAGAATCACCTCCATAAATGTTGGTAACTATCAAATAATATGAAACTATAAAGAGAAGACAACAAAGTCTCACTTTTACACTAAAGTCACCCCAGGAAGAGGAAATTACGAAAGACAATCTTTTATCTCACCTAAACCACCACCACACTATTCCTCCTTACTAACCATTCTATCCCCATTACCTTCCCTAGGGCATTTTGTTTTTAATACGCTTTTTGGTCAACGGAACGTGTTGCAGGAATAGAAGGGCTAAAAGGGTTAAATAACTTTTGAGCATCGTACGATTTTCATAACTAAAAAGCATCGCAGAGCACAAAGTAAATTAATTTTCTTCACGTCAGCCCATTCCTCCGTTCATGACATCTGCAAATATGAGATTACACGCTTTACAATGATGATTTTTTAAAAAGCGACTGTGAGTCAGACTGGAATGATGTGGGAAAAAAGGTAGAGGGAGAAAAACACATAATTCTAAACAAACAAAAATTCGCCGTTTTTGTAGAGGTCAAAAGTGATGAATAAGAGTTGTAGATATTTAGATTCACCGAGTTTTTCTGAAAACGATTTCTCACCAGAATTTTCTCTGGTGATAGCACCTCCTCCCCGTTCGGGAAGAAACTTTTAAATTCACTCAGTGACAGGTGCGATCGGGGCAATAATTTCCTGCTGTCGGACGAAATGAACAACAGAAAAAGCTCCTTAAATATTTTGGAAGGACTTGCTCCTCCCCCTGCCCACACTTCGCAACCTTTTTTCAAGTAAACTTTCTCGATCGGTTGGATCAATACTGCTGGCGGCGAAGAGTGGAGCGGCTCTTCCTCTGACAGGGAAAGAAGGAAAAACATTAATTCTCAAGGTCTGTCTAACAGCTTTAATTTTACGGCTATCTGTCCCAGACGCTTCTCTCTTTTTTTATCGAGTGATTTCACTCCGAGGCTCTTCAATTACAGGATTCACAAAATGTTTTATTTCGGGTGAAAACTTGTAAAAAAAAAAAAAAAAAAAAACTTGTTTCGGTTTTTCGCGATAACGTTTAAAATGCAGCGCAGTGTATCACTTAACGGTTCACTGTCACCGTTTTCTTTTTTCAATGAACGGATGGGATGGGAAAGTTTGAAACGACAATAGGGTGGCATGGCAGTGATGAGTGGTCCGACCGACTCAATTATACACTTCAGTACGTAGATAGTGGTTTACGTGTGACATTTTTAGGACTGCACGCAATGGTGTTGAAATAGGTGATGAATGGGCGGAATGGTACTGAACTCATCCAAATTGTATGCACATTAAAGATAAGCGCCTATGGGTATTTTTTGTTGGCTTCGTTTTTTTCATCTCACTAAGTGAATGGTATCTTAATTGTGGAAGAATCAAGGCAGGGGAGTCTGCTTTAGTCGTTCAATATGTACTAACTGCGGTTTTAGTGCAAAGAGTATGTAGGATCTGATAGAACCGAAAATGTTGGTAAGTGACTAAATTGTATATTTAATGAATCATAGTAAATTGATTTCCATATCATTCCAAACAAGAATTAACTGGTACTTTTAGTTTTGAATAGGATGGACCAACAAATGTGACTCATTGGTGCGTGCCAATCTTTCCCAATGCCGCGGCCGTGCCGTTCCACTTCTAACACCAATGAAGGACCGATGGTTAGCATATTTGGGATTAGGTTAAAAATAACCGGAGCTTAAAGTAGGCCGAAAGCACATCAGTATGGGTTTCTCGACATACGAGAAATCCAATGATTGATTTTTCCAATGAATGATTTTTGATCGATTCTAACTGTGAACCTGTGATGCACCATGATCGGTTGGCATGGCACGTTTTCCGGGCTCCTTACTATTTTTCCCTCGAACAACAGTCTCTGGTCACACTCTCATCGCTGGAAATGAAGCCCCAAACACTAAATATTTGACCGAAACCTTCACTAGATATTTCTCACGCAAAATACCCTACGACACGGCAAGTGTCAAATTCATTGCGATGATCTTTAGTTTTAGAGACTGAAGCCCACGAAATCTTATTTTATTTTTCGTGACTTCGGAAGAGCGAAATCTTCTTTTCCGCTTTGGTAAAAAACAAAAGTAGCTTTTTTTCAGTGAATACAAAACACGTAGTCTTATTATTTTACTCGAAGATCGCTAGTTCAGGTGTTGTATTTCTGAAAAGAGCAGACATTTTGGGTTTAAGAAACGCTGTTGCAACTAACCGAACTAATATTTGAGTATTTTCTTTTATTTTTTGAAAAAACGGAAAAATGCAAATTTGATTTTTACTGTTTCCTTCAGAGACGAATCTTCCGAAGACTTCGGTGGTAAAGGTAGGGTTAAATTGTTGGAAAAACACGCCAGTGTTGTAAGCTACAAAATGGCCTTAACATTTTTAAATCGATGCATTTTTGACTGAGATACCACCAGAAATTCCCCAGAAATTCATGATCAGATCGTCAAATTAAGCCATATTGCACCAAGCATAAAAAATTGAAAACAGCTATTTCCGTGTCAATCTTTGAATGTGTTCACAGAAATTATTTCATGAAACGAATACCTACCTCATGTTTTTGCCAAATTATTAATTTATCCTCTCCTACCCCGCCATCACCTACACCTCAACAGTAACCAATAAAATCTTCCCGAAATGATAGAAAATGTGTAATTTACCCATCATTGATACATCATGTTATTTTGTCAAATTATTACTCCCTCCCATCCCTCCTCCTCTCTTACCCATCAGCGTATCCAAAATCTCACCAAAACGATCGAAAAGTTGTACTTTTGTTGATGGATAGTTGAGGCCGATGGTGGGCTGTAATGGGAGGGGGAGGGGGGAATATTTTCACACTAAATAACATTACAGCGTGTTAAGAAAGTATTGACGCAGAAACAACTGTTTTTATTTTATTTATTTATTTATTTATTTTTATTTTTTTATTTTTATTTTTTTTTTTTTTTGTGGTTGGTGCAATATGGCTCAATTTGACGATCTGAACAGGAATTTCTGTACGTTCGCTGTGGTATCTCAGTCAAAAATGCGTCGATTTTAAAATTTAAAAAGCCATTTTATAGCTTACAACACTGGCACGTTTTTCCAATAGTTTAACCGTACCTTTACCACCGAAGACTTCGGAAGATTCGTCTTTGAAGGAAACGGTAAAAATCAAATTTGCACTTTTTCGCTTTTTCAAGAAATAAAAGAAAATACTTAAACATTAGTTCGGTTAGTTGCAACAGCGTTTCTTAAACCCAAAATGTCTGCTCTTTTCAGAAATGTAATCGGTATTGTTCTGTTACGAATGGCTAGGACGCTAGAAATGATTATTGACGAAAAGAACGCGTTTTGCCGAAAAATGACAACAAAAATACCTGTAACTCGGAAACGAAGCGTTTCGAAACACTCTGTATAACGATGTTACTAATCCTCCATTGTTACCATTGTCATGACGAACCCGTGACCGTCAGTTTTACGTTTAAATTAGCGATAAGTGCCTAGGTTATTGGTCAAATAAAATGGAAATGTCTATTTACGTTACGGGCGCGAATTCTCCTTTATCGTGAGGTTTCAAACTAACGCCCTTTTTTAGGTAACGCGATTTTTTAGAGGAGACGAGTCTAATGTTGTGCTCAAATGGGCTAGAAGTGTCACGTTTCGCAGTGAAAATGTATGTTTTTTTGTCGCGTACAGGGAAGAGACTCAACTGAATGGAATAAAGACCAACACAGATCTCGTATTTGTCTCTCAGAACACTCTGAGTAACGAAAGGAGCGGTTCACACATACAAACAAAATAACAACCCGGGAGGTGCCAGCTGCCCTCAAATTTCAACAATAGCGAGGAAAAATTAAACAAAAGTACCATAGAAACAAAATTTGGATGAAGAAGGAAGGGGGAAGTGAAGCTACCTTCCCTTGGCTTCGAAAATTTAGCGAAGTTTCCCTTCTTTACGACAGTATAATACTCGCACTGTTACTTCGGCACACCGGACAGATTTTCGTTTTTCCGGATTTACGAAAAAAGAAATAAAATGAGAAAACGTGAAAATAAAGTCACTGCGATACGGTTCAAATTAAAAACATGGATAAATAATGTCAAATGAGAGGTTATCGTCTTTGACATGTTACCCGGAAGGGTAGCTTCACTTGAAAAGATACTTTTCCCTTCAGTTATGATTTGGTCAGGGAGTTTGGAAGACACTTCCTCCATGTTATTCCTCCTCTATGGGTAGAGAACCTTTAAAACACAGGTACTGCAACACGGATTTTGGTGCCATATTTGGTCCCTCAGTCGTTAGGGTAAACACAATATCATGAATGAAAAAATTGTCATCGTAACAGCAAACAAACGCATAAAGTGGTCGAAATAAAAAAATATCCTACTTGTCAATGAGATCAGGTGATAATTATAATCATGTGAGGGACCAAGCATGGCGCCGATTTCCGAGTTGCAGAACTCGTGTTTTATAGTGCCTTGCTATGGGTAGAGGTGTGGAGGAGCAGGGCTTCCATTCTGGTACGGGTAAGTGGTGGTGAGACCGCGTTGTCAGGTGTGTGGGGGCCGTCGCGACGTGGTGTGAGGAGGACGATGGAGAAGAGTGCGAGTGGACAATGTTTAAACAAGCGCAAGCGAATCGTGGGTGAAAGGGAAGTGGCCGGAATGATAGCTCTTGCCGCTGAACTGTGTTACTGTACTATACCTAATGAAGCGATTATAGTACGTTTTTCCCGAAAAGAATATTTGGTGGCTTCTCAACTATATGAAAACCAAGATTCAACCTTGTTCTATGTTAGCTCGTAGAGTGATGAAATGGTATTACTATCAGGGGCAGAAAATTCGAGTTTATCACTTGTCGACTTTTTACAAAAATGTTATCGATGAATACATCAATTTAAAAAAAAAAAAAAACAAGTTTCTTCCTCATTCTTCAAATGATTGAGAAGGGCTACTCAGGGAGCTCGCATGGGAGAGCTTTTAAGGCTGTGAGAGAGGGTTGAAAACTTTATTCCGCCTCTGCTTCCCACACTAACTGCGTTCAAACTTACTTAGTAACAGCCTTGGAAATCATTCTACTGTTGGTGCGAAGAGTGTCCCTCGCTCGCCACTACCTCTTGCGCCCTCCGTTAAGTGAGACTTCTTCGCCACTCTAAACTAAATCTCGTTGCTTGTGGAATAGAAAAGATTACGGGTAAACTCGCTTGCTGATACTCCACCGTCGTCAGTTTATTGCATCGCATAACTTACTACAACAGGATTAATGAAGTAAACTTACATATTATGTACGATAAATTCCAAGCCCATCTAGGATTCTAGAGATCGAGGGACACAAAACAAATTCCTCAATAATAAAATAGTACCATAAGTAATTCATTGATATCAGTGTATTCTATGTATTGAAAATCCCAATGAACCTTTATTCCCCACAAAAAATCGATTTTGTTCTAGCCAAACAAGTCGGTTGCGGCTGATGAACCACGTCAGCCTCCTACACCTCCAACCTCCGTAGAGCGGATACCAACCACGTGTCTTCTGGGTCAGCTTTCTTGTGTCGACTTCGATGTTTTCACAGTATAGTGAACCGAAAGCTATGGAACATTTTAATTGAGTTCGGATTGGATTGTTGTTATGTGAAGATGATTAAAGTGAACGCATTTTTAAAATGAGCGGTCACGGCGTTTCTTTCCTTTATTACTATAAGCGACTTGCGATCTTTCATTTCTCGACATTAAATTGTTAGATGCTCCCACACTTCCGGCCTAATACTTTTATTATAAGCGACTAGTTTCGGAGATGCTCCCCATCATCAAGCCAGCGCCACATATCACAATAAAATGTTCCTACAATAGCTCCATCGTATCCCGTCCGATATAGATGACGTATTGGTCCGATTTATAATCTGACGGACCACGGACGGGAGACAATGGAGCTATTATATAGGAACATTTTATTTCGATATGTGTCTCTGGCTTGATGATGGGGAGCATCCCCGAAACTAGTCGCTTATAAAAATAAAGAAAAGAAACGTTGTGACCACTCAATTTTAAAAAGGCGTTTATTCTTCTCGTTAATTGAGACCGCAAAGAGATGGCCTTCTTGTGTGACCGTCATGTAATCGGGGATTTTAATATGTTCAAAAGAGCATTTTTCAATATTGTGGAGAGGTGGCTAAAGTCAGTAATACGTTTTAGACAAGTTGGTGCAAATCGGAATCGGAACAAGTGGATGTCGTATAGCTGCTACCAACGATATATAAAAGAACTGGATTTCTCATCACTACTGACAAAGTGTGGCCATCAGAAAGTGGATGAGAGGGGTGGGGGTTTCATAGTAATGACCGTGATGCCATAACTACACAAGGAGAGGGACGGGGTGAGGATGGTCATTATTTATCTGGAGATGGCGCACCCCCTCCAGTCTACTGTGAGCAATCCAGGTTTATATATCGTGGGACTCTATTTCTCTAGCATTAATTTGAAAAGTCAACATTCTAGAATAACAACTTGAGTCCCCCTCATCACCTTGTGGAACTGCAAAGCTCCGTGTATGATAATTCGTAGTAAATATATCTCTTGAAGTTTCCCCTTTACATCTAGTCGTTTCAAGAAGAAGGGTGTAAATTAGCAGGAATGTGAGGGAAAAGTGGCCTATTTCAAAAAAGGAGTAAGAAAAAATGGGAACAAATTTCAGATTCCATATTACTAAATATTTATATAATCGTACTTTAATGTTTATATTTCATAACAATCCAAGAAGCCAAGAAAGAGCGGAACTAAAATAAGTGGATAAACTTTATCGGCACTGTTCCAGCTTTCCCTTCCTCCCGCATGTGCTGTAAATCAAAATTGTTTTCCTTTTTTTGTTTTTTAGGACAATTCGTCATGTTTTACGACACCTGGGAATTCTGAACTCGTTGGGGATGAAAGGTATGGAAAAAATAACTTGTGTGTTTCCCCGTTCAAGGCAACGTTTATTTACAATTACTGTTTCTGCGTGAGAAGCCAATCCGAATTGGGATTTTTAGCTACAGCAGTGACACGCATTAATTAGGGTAGTTCTCCCTTTAGGTGTTACATATGTTATTATATTTGTTTCAATTATTTTTTGATGTTGTGATTTTAATAAATTCACGATTCGACAGAATGTATTTATTAGAAATAATGTACGTATCATCATGACTGCGTGTGTTAGATTACTTACCGTCATGTTGTGCTGGGAATATCTCAGTTCCAACCGAAGCGTCCTATGTGTGATATTTTTGTTTAGTTAAACTCTTTTTCCGACTGGTAATATTCCAAGTATACCAACATAATCACTTACTTAGGATTCAAGCTCTCCCTTGACGACTTGGGCGGGAATATCTCAATTATGTACCAACTCATAGATGATGAGGAAGATAGGAGAGAAGAAAGTCTGGTGATTGAGTCGCTCAGGGAAAACGTCGAGGGGTCTGGTTTTATTTCCAGTACACAGTTAATTTTCAAAGTCTTTTGTTCTTTCGGCTGTGTTTAAAAAGAACAATATTCGAGTTAAATTTCCCCTCGGAGGCCAGTTCCCGATTTTTTATTTCTTGCACGACTCTTGAATTGTGTTGGTCACATTTACGTCGAATTTTTGGATTGAACATTAGAGCCGTCTAAGCGGATCCACGCTAAATTTGATTTTCACCGTCTGCTCCGTTGAGCGAATTGAAAGGTAAAAACAAAAAAAAAAAGGATGCGGTTGTCGTGTGCATGAGGAGTTTTTGCCGTCGTTCTTTCTGACAAGTAATTTGTGAAATTCTAGGGATGTGTTGTTTTTTGGTACTGGCTAAGCGGCGCTTCTACTTTGTCTCTTTCACTCGAACGCTCGTGAGAATTGTTGATCTGATTGTCGCCGAGTTTTTGGAGATTCGTCGCGCGGCGGAAGTGGAGGACTTGAAGGCTCCCTGCAAGCAAGACGGATAAGTCCTAGATTTAATTATCGTTCCGGTGAATCTGAACGCAAAGATTTAAAAAGCGCGAGAACGATCTCTGATACTTTGAGACGGCAAACTAGTCGTAGAAAGTTTCCGTCCCCGAATTTTTTTTTTTTTTTTCTATTTATTTATTCAGTTGCCCGTCTTTTAATTTTTACTTTATTTATTTTTGCGGCTGGGGGGGAAAACTGTTAATATTTCTAAAAGTCATCTATTTTTATGAACGCTTTTAGTATTCGTTGTTAAGAGGGCAGAGCGATTCTGGACTTTCATTTTCAAAAAAAAAATCTCTTCTTTCGCGGTTCGGGGGTCTGCCGGCGGTCTACTCGTGGACGAGAAAGAGAGGGGGGTTAGCGATTATTCGGAAAAATAAATATAAGAGAAAAATAATCGCGATTCTTTTTTTTGAGGTGCATGTGCATGCTAGCTTTAAAGCTTTACTAGAAGAGGAGATCGCTCCGTCGTCATCTCTGAAACTTCGGCTAAGCCGGATAAAGTTTATTTTAATTGTTTTTTTTTTATGAGAACTTCCTCACCCCCCCCCCCTTAAAGAAATTAGACTGATCAAGGGGATAGGAGGAAAAAGGAATTTTTTTGGGTAAATAATCAAATACAAAGGAATTTGTTGATGTTATTCCGCTGGCCTTTCTTTATTGTCTTTTCCTGCGTTCTTCTTTTCTTGACCGGCGAACCACCCCTCTCCGAGGGCAAGCTGAGACGCCGAGGCAGGTAAGTTTGGCCGTAAACGTTACAATATCCCGCCCCATCACTGATCGGTTTCTCTTTGGGGTGATCTCACTGTCGTTGCTCAGCGTGGGTCAACTTTTCCACAGTAGTAATTTCAAGAAAACAGTAACGAAAAATGAACGCGCATGTGCCGCAAAATTGCCACGCCACGCCACCGAAGCGCCAAAAAAAAACAACAATTTAACAGGTCTTTTCGGGCGACCTACAAGTTACATATTTGTAGGTTGTATATACATAGCAACACGTGTTCAATTGGTTTAAAAAGTACACAACTTGCAAATTTTGTAACTTGTGAAGGTTTTCAGGGTTGCCCGAAAAGACATAATGCCCTTAACTATTTTAATACACCAGTGAAAGTAGTAAAATGACGGGGTAATGTTAATATATGAAGAAAAAGCATAACACTCGTTTTTTTTGTTTTTTTTTTTGTTTCGCTACGGTAGTGGCTAAAATAATACATAATTACACAGAATTACTAATTAGAAAAGAAAAAGCAAAACAATTTTTCTCGCGACTTGCGGGTAAATTATACCATTTATATTCCACGTAGAAGGAGTAAAGTTGTTTTTTACTGGCCTCAAAAATCACGATGGGTAAACAACTTCACTCACTAGTGAGTAAAGTACTTAAAGTACTATTGAGTAAAGCACTTCTAGCGGCCTCCCGGCCCAACTAGCGACTTTCCGCCACCAAGCGAAATAACGGTCCATAAAATGAAGCCAAATTCTCGACATCCGAGCGAAAATTCAGAGCGTTGTTCTTCTCCTGATGGATGTGCGCCATTTCTTTGAAGAGCCCCTTAGGTAGAGACGCTTGTCTGTTAATGACTTTCACGTCATCCCACGCGCCTTGATGCTCCTTCTGACGCAAATGCAGTGTCGTTCGATCTGTTGAGGGCTCAGACCCCGTCGAGCATTCGACTTATGCCTGAGAATTCTGTCCCGGAAGAGGTTCTTCGTCTGACCTATGTAAATCTTCCCACCCTGGTACGGGACCTTGTACACAACGTTGAACTCTTAACCTTTTCCAAAGGAGCTTTCTGCTTGCTGAATTTGCTGTTGTTATTGTTCAGGTTGTTTCGAAAGGCCACAATGACATTATACCGCCTTTGAACCCGATTAAGCGCGGCCAACTGCGAACCAGTGTAGTGGACTGAAGCCCATCGAGCACCTCGGTCAGTTACTGTTCTGTTGGAAGCCAAGGGATGGTAATACTGGTAAATATCCTTATCGATCACCTTTCGAGGGTACTCATTCCTCTGAAAGATCTCCCGGACAAACCTTCTCTTTCGGCGATGAAACTCCGGACCTGACAGAGTCAACACACGGGAGGGAAACATATGAGCTACATTCCGCTTCAGACTCCCAGAATGGAACGAACGAAAATGAATCAGGCGACCAGAGTATGTAGGCTTCGTATAATGTTCAAAAACAAGGCGCACCTCTGGCTCACGGCGAATGAGGACATCCAAGAAGGGCAGTCCCTGATCCCTCTCCCTCTCAACAGTGGTTTCTGTGTATTCTGATGTATTTCATCTGTCAAGAATACCTGCACAATAAAAATTTCTACTACAACAGTGAAGATCAGTTTCCCCGCGACGTCGTCATTAAACCTGCTCAACAAAGCATCTATATCTCTGACTCACGCACGAGAAAAACGGAGTCGTCTATACGTACTTGCCAGCAAATTGAACTGCATGCTGAAGACCTTGTAAAACATCCACGAAGCACATATCCATGACCAAATCCGCAAGCGCCGAAGCGCTTGACAGCGGGTGACCCATTGGGAGTCCTGATTGCGGGCACCAAACCCCGTCATGTTTGAAATACGGGTGTTGGGCTTGTTCTTAATATATCATATATTTTAATACACTCACCACTAAGACTTTATCGACTAATAGGGCTATAATTAAATTTAAACGACTCAGACTGCAACGTTTCGACAGAGGACTTCTGCGTCCTTCACAGGCATCCAGTTTAAGGGCAAGCTCTTGTCAGTGAAGAACAGGGCAAATGCGAAATTGGGAAATCTAAATTGCCCGAACGAGATATATAAATTACCGTGAGGGGATTGCTTGGCCTGTTGTGTGACTGAAAAAACAGGCTACTTGTTAATCGTGTCTTGAAGCATAAAATGGATATTAAAAATATAGGGCAGATCGTGTGGTCGCAGCGCACATTGCAATGCAACACGCACAATCCAATTTTAATAATAGAAGAGGGTCGGAAATACTCCATATCCATGTTGGCGGAACGGTCAGTAGGTATAATGATACTCAGTATTTGACCGGGAGTTACCTCCCGGTGCTTGATAGTTTGAGGGGCAGAGTGGGAGGAAAAATATGTAGGATGGTTCCTTCTCTGACGTTAAATTTTAGCCTTGATAATTCGGTTTTAGTTGTTTCTTTTAGTCATGTTTGCTAGTGGATACAATTTTTATTTGTTATTGTATCGATGTTATTTAAAAGTATATCTTGGGACACGGAGTGGACACCCAGTACAGTAACCACTTAACAATTACGATGAAACGGTTTCCTTCAAAATTGTAAGTAAAGTGAAAAATGTTTAGAGTTTATTTCAATTTATTAATCTATCCCACACTTGTATGATAATTGGATAATTCTTTCACGGAATGAAGCTTGGGATGAATTGCTGTGGTGCCACTTAAATAAATGTGATGAAGGAGTGTGGAGCTGACACGGTCCGAGTGGCATTGTATATTGCAGAAGTTTTTGTTGTTATTCCATGTTTTAATTTATATTAATATCGAATTTTCAATGCTATCACAATTTTTTATGTTATGGTCAGGAATGTATTATTCAATGTGTGAGAATGACGGGGAACTCCGCCTTCGAAACGTTTCATTTTTTCTAATTCTAATAGTCGTTTTAATTATTGCCCTATGAGTCGAAAAAGTCTTAAGGGGCCTACACACGGTCAAACATGCTTGACAAGCATGTTTGCCAACCTCGCTTGACAAGCAGATTTGATCGTGTGTGGGGTCATGTTTGAAGGTTTGAAGGATTGACATCACGTTTGACGGTTTTCAGTCACTGCCAGAAAATTTGCTCTCAAACATTTGGTTTGACAAACATGTTTGATCGTGTGTGTGTATTTCAAACCATCAAACCTTCAAACCACAAAGAAAATAGGGTATTGTGGTGATTTTTATGACAATGAAAAAATTGGTTTTTCATAATAATCCTTTGACTAAATATAGGGTGTTTCACGAGGAAAGGACATACTTTCCTGGAAACATGGAGCATACTTGCACACTTTACGTCTATAAGATAGACGATAAGAAAAAAGAATGTATTTATGAATAATCTCTGAGCACATCTCAGCTCTTCCAAGAGATTTGCGTGGCCAAAGTACCTCTTTTCATGAGCCATTGTTTGGTCCACATAGACCTTTTCTTCTTCCTGTGGGCTTTATTTTGCGGCTTCGGCCCTGATAAGGCAATACAAATAACTCAAATGGTTAATATCCATACTTAAACAAATTATGAACGCAAAATGAGCACTGCTGAAGCTTGGGCACACGTTTGAAGTTGAAGCTTGACGACAAGTTTGACCGTGTGGGTGCGACATCAAACGTCAAACATGCTTGACAAGCGAAACTAATAAAACCATGCTTGTCAAGCATGTTTGACCGTGTGTGGGCCCCTTTAGGGGTGAGTGTATTCAATGAGGAAGTTTCACATTTTCAAAAAACATTTTTTTTCGATGAGGCATATCAACCCTTCCATGTAATTAAATAAATAAATAAATAACAATTTAAAACCCGTCAGAAATATTTTTATTTATTAACAAAAGTTGGCATATTTGAAATCCTGCCAAAAAGATCATTTTCCGCAACGTAATATCCCTTGTATTCTCTGTCCTTTTCATGCCTCTAAATATTTCATATGTTTATCCTCCATTATTTTATTTTGGAGAGCTCTAGAAGGAAATTAAGAAAATAAGGCAAAGAAACACAACAAACCGCTCCCCGACGGCAACGTTACAGGTTATTTTTTTTGGGAAGGCTCTGAGATGACACAATGTACATGCTACGCTATATAGCTGGCGTTTTTGAAATGACCTAAAACTTCAAAAAACGCGTATTTATTAACTGTTGGGTTATTTTACGAGTGGATCACTATTTATGTTCTATTTTAGTGTCCAACGTTTGTTTTTATTTGTGGATTTCAGGCCGTTCATTTGCGAAAATGAACAAATAGGTATGATCCTACCACGAAGTGCAAAGCAGTTATTTATGCCCAAAGCCTATAGTCAAAGGATTGCGTTAATGTATGTATTAAACTCGGGCACCGTCCTTCTCTTTTTCCCACAAAATGTAGAGGTGAGCATAATCAGGTTCTAAAGTAAATTTGTCGAGCACCATTTGAATGAACGAAATAATTCTTCTGACAAGGGTTTAGGCATTCCATTTTTTCGTCCCCCTTCAGGTTCTTTGTTCACTCCTTTCACGTATTGTAGATTATCACTCACGAGAACAAAGTAGCATACCTAATTTGAAATTGAAGATCCAACGACAGACTACTCGTGAATACAGTTCAAATTGAAATTAACACAGTAAGCTCCTTGAAGACCACGTATAAATAGAAAATTAAGCTGGCGAATAGTGCATGAAAAGGACCGTGAAGAGGAATGGCAATGTTACCTTTACGAAGATTATACCTACCCCCCGCCCCCTTCAGTAGGGAGGGCTTTACTTTTATCTTCCCTCCTTCTCCCTTCTCACCTGATAATCTAGCGTTACTGCCAACGGAACATAAATACAAAAATGAAACCGACCTGCGAATAGAAAGCCTAATATTTTATACGTGACTCAGTCCTTATTATACGTTTCAATTAACTCCGAAGGAGATTAAAAAGAGGTGGGTTGGCTTTGTTCTACTTCTCCCTCTCACCCTCTCTCATACTACATCTCTTTTCTCATGCGATACACTCTTTTCCTTGTGAAGCAGATGATTCAAGCTAATCCTGTCTCTTTTCAATAACCTCCCGAGTAAAACAACAAAATATTAGGAGAAAGCTGATCAGTAACATACGACAGGAATTGACCGTCGTTCTAATTAATTGTTTATGTTAATTGTTCGCAGAGATATTAGAGTCCGTTGTAAAATGTTGCTACGTTTTTTTTGATGTTTTAAGTCACCAGACCAAAAAAATCGTATTTCTGCAGCACAGAACATTACATGGAGCTATTCTTGAGAGCTTCTGAATTTTTGATAGATATTTTCCAGTGGTATATCTTGACCCAGATATCCAGGGGTATATCTTGACCCAGCGGTTGAGCGATTCAGGCACAGGAGGCAGTTCGGATGCAGCAATTCGAGTGAGGTTGTATCCGCTGGCGTGCCCTCTGCTATCACGTATGAAAGCCCTCGAAACCTTCAATTACTAAACTATCCATATTGGCTGAATGGAAGTCACCTCAGCGTTTAAAAAATAAAAAAAAAATAAAAAAGTTTTCTTGGTCATAATAATTTTCTTTGTACGTTACTACATTGTAAGTCAGTGTCTTGATAACCCGGTCGGAAAGGTCACTTTAAAATGTTAATGTTCATGCACTACAAGTATCGCTTGAAAGGGTAGACTTATGCTTCATGTTTCCTTCTGGATTCTACAAAATACTTTGCGAACTTTGTTCCTATATTATAAGCCCATATAGCAAAATACAACAACATACAGCCACCTAAATGATTGAAATCTAATTATGTAGCGCTCTTGATAAGCACTTAACAGCCGACGTTTTCTTTGTTGGTGAACAAGTGGGCTGCGGATAAGGATAAAGTTTCTGCTTATATTCCCCTTAAACCTTCCCTATTTCTCTTCGCCGCATCTTCAAAGTAAATTTCAACGAGCTCCGCCCCCAAGCTCTTCTTACACCATAGCTCCCTTGTTTTGTCGAGACCAAATTCTAAATCAGTGGCGTCTCCTCGCTACCCTCTTTCACCGAAACTCTTACCTCCTCATATCTGATGATGTATATATAAGCCGGAGAGAACTTATAAGGGGGCGGAAGGGTATGAAGAAGAATTAAAATTGGATTCTGGAAGCAGCTTGCTGTGAACACTGGGGGTGCTGGAAAAAAGCTGAAACCCATCCGTTGCCTTAATTTTTTTCAAACCCATCACAAGAGATTTTAGATTTACAGAACTGATATTCAGCTCCTATTTGTTATTATAAATTAATTCAATCCCCTGCGGGTTTTTTTAGCGGCTTAAAAATGAAATTTCAGCAATTAATCATCGGAACCCCAGGCTTCCTCACTTTCCTTTTTTGTTTATTTTTTTAAAGAGCAGCCCAGCATCTTTAGATCTATAAATTTCAACCCTTCAAAAAAATTATTGTTTAGACCTTTAGGTGTTGGTCGCCTAAGGGGTGGAGGGGTGAAAAAAAAGCTGACGATACTGTGGTTACTCTTAATTACAAGCTGTTGTGATGGATGACTTTTATACTTAATTGCTCATCTTAACGAAGAACTTGTTATAGGACAAGAAGTTAAGGGAGGGGTGGGGGAGATTTATTAACTGTTGCTGGGAAAAACCACAGCTCAGGAGAAAGATGGAAAGATAGGGAAAGGCTTTCGTGGAAAGCTTCGATTAAAAACGAAAAACCGATCGCATTTTTACGAGCACAAAAAAAAATACTAAAATAATACATAAATCTACGGTGTGTTGGGTAGAAAGGAAGAGGAATGAGCTTTCAAGCCGCTCGTGGCTTAGCAAAATGAACGCAAATTATTTCTCAATATTAGGGACATTTAAATTATTAATTATATTCATTTTTTTCTTGAAAAACACAGTGCTTTTGTAAACATCCACTTTTAGTAGGTATCTTTTTTTACACCCCCGTTAATTTTCATATTAATTTAAAAGTAAATTAAGTACCTACTTAGTGTTTCAAAGGCACAAAAATAGTCCCTAAAGCCGTGCGAAAAAAGATCATGTCCTGGTCCCACTAATTAGAAAATGAGAAGCTCACTGCTTATAGCAGGGTGTGACGGATTGTCTCTCACTGATCGAAATGAGCTACTCGCCCGAAATTGAAAAATCGATCTTGGATATGCAGTGATTCCCACCCTTTCTTTCAGCTTTGCATGGTGCTCTTCTCCACTTTCTACTTTTTATAGTCACTGTGTCAGCATTTTTATGGCAAATTATGAGCTGAAGAAAATTGAGTGTATGGTACTCGTTGAAAATTCCGCACGTCAGACTTACATCTCGGGCCGACTACTTCCAACAATGACCAAACTAACAGTCAAACTTTTCCATGAAGAAGTCCAAGGCTATTCGTCAATAAATTGATAAACAGAGGAATGTAATAAATATTTGACTGCCAAACTCAGTTCATGATCAACATGAAACGGGCCACTTCACGTGAATTTTTTCCCAAATATCTTCGAAAATCTCATACTTCTGACCAAAAAAAGCCCAGTAATAGCAATATGATAAATTATACGTAACTGCGAGGTATACACTATAGACTAAAATACCAGTTTCTCCCATTCTTTTGAGGGGTTTGACATCATGAAATTGGGATAAGAGGTTTCTCAATTCTAATTCCAAGTGCTGTATACAATGACGTTTGCCGGTAGAGTTGCACGAGACCGAGACGAGACCATCATTTCTGGTGCGCGACCGGTCTCGGTCTCGGAATTAAAAGAATGAATAAAGAAAGAAAAAAAAATGATGAGCTAGGTGAAAAAAGTATTTTTTTTTTCACTCACTAGTGAAGCAAATTAAGGCAGAATGCCAATAATTGCACATTTTCCCTCGCAAGCGAAGGAAACAGGAAGGCTTTCACTCACTATTGAAGGAAAGTGAAAAAAGTTCTGTATTCAATTAGCATACCCTTGCCTCCGAACACTTGCAGGAAAGACAATTAAACCTGTTGGTCGTGCGAAAAATAATATCCACAACTCGTGAGGAAGAAGCTTTCACTCTGCTAGTTGTTTTTAGTTCACTCGGCCCCGCCTCGTGAGCCAAACACAACTCGCAGGTAAAACTCCACTTCCCTCACTTGTTGTGAAATATACTATTATTTCACTTGTCTCGCGAAAAATATCGTGCATACCTCAATTCACTTGCTCGTATTCATTTAGCCGACTCGGCTTTGCCTCGCCAGCCAAACAACGTAGTCGCAAGTAAAATGGCACTTGCGTGTCTCGTTATATGTAAGATACTATTTTTTTTAAAAACAACTGATTATTTTAGAGCCTAGGGGACTTCGTCTCGTGTCACAAACATCCTCGTTAAAAGCTCCTTCATGGGTTAGGGTTCCCGGGGGGCCGGTGAAATACAATGCAACCTATGGTTGCCCGCGCACTAGGCAGCAAAGATTTCCAGGCTGGGGCAGCCACTAGGACAAGCCCAACTGCACAGCAGCCAACTGGCTGCCGCGGCCAGGCTGCTTAGTGCAAGGGAACCCTAATTTTGCGTTGGAAACTTCCCTGGGCCACTATTATCAAACTCGACACCGCTTTCAATCTTTTTTTTTTTTCGAAGGAGGAAGTCGAAGGAGGGTCTGATGTATGATTTGGTCATTAATCAGTAGTGTATCACTTATCTCCCTTCGTGCCAAGAGCCACCAAGGAAGGAAAGCAAAGTATGAATTCATCTATCGTCGTCACATGTAATCATTGAGGCGAGAATAGGATCACTCGTCACTAGTATCACACATACTTTGAATTCGCGCCTTTAGCTTTTCTAGACGAGACCGAGACGTTCGAGACCGAGACTTTCGAGACCGAGACGAGACCGACTTTTCATGATCGAGACCGAGACCGAGACGAGACCGACTTTTCATGAGCGAGACCGAGACCGAGACCACTCAAGTCTCGTCTCGGTCTCGGTTTCGTGCATCACTATTTGCCGGCAACCAAAATGACGGATAGACAAAAGCGCTTTTCTCACGAAATTTCTTATATTTCCAGCCGGAGGGGGGGGGGTCACTCGAATCATTTCTCAACAAAAAATTTGGTAGGGTGCGGAGGGGGCTGAAAAATCTCCGTATGCAATTCGATTTTCCTGGCGCTTCTAAATTCGGCTCAAGAATTCAAGACAAGGAGTGCCTTCAATTACGGGCGGGGGAGCGGCTCGGGTCATTCCTCGCGAATACCGTCCACCTCCGTCAATCAACCCCCGTCTACTAGTCTACTAAACGGATTACACTTTCTCGCCTTATTTTTGCACCAATCCTGGGTTTTAAGGTCTCGTTTCAATCTCTTTTTAGCGCGCATCTACCCAGTTTGGTCACTTTTGAAGTACGAATTTCAAATATTTTGTCAGTCGGTTTTACCATTTTTTAGGTTTGGATAGTCCAACAAGACATTTTTAGTGCATTTCATTCTGAAATGCACTATTGGTCTCGTCGTAATGGTGGCAAACATGGGTCATATCATATTTTTTTCACGTTTCAGAACCTCTAGAACACGAATTCAGTGGTCTCCAGGATATATATATGTCGCATCCACTTGGCGAAATTGTCCACTTCATGAAATGAATGTCCATTTCACGAAGTGGCTCCACTTGCCGTAATTTAAAAAAATTACGACATCTGGACAAAAAAAATATCCATTTCTTGAAAACGAAATCGCGTTTGTCCAGTTGCTGAAATTAAGCTTCCTTACTACAAGTGGATGCACAACGTCATTTTTTAGCGGGTTTTTGAGTGCTCAATAAAATAACCTTTTTAAATAAAACAAAACTTGTTTCAGCATCAGAGATTTCTCACTTATCCATGTCACGAAAAGGATAATATTGTGCATCCACTTGCAGTAGGGAAGCTTGATTTCAGCAATTGGACAAACACGAATTCCTTTTCAAGAAATGGCCATTTTTTTTGTCCAGATGTCGTAATTTTTTCAAGTTACGGCAAGTGGAGCCACTTCATGAAATGAACATCCATTTCGTGAAGTGGACAATTACTCGACATGGATGCGACATATACATGTATATAATATTATGGCCGTTTTCTTTTTAGCACGATAACTCTCGAAGAAATCAATTTAGCGGAACGCGCTTTCGCACAAAAATCAGTAGTCATAAGACCCCGGTCGGTATTGCATTTGGGCCAAATCGGTTGAGGTGGGGGGGGGGGGAATAGGGGTTGAAATGGTCAAAAATTAACTATAAAACACCAGTTTATTCTAGAAGCATCATATTCGGTACGTATACTCCATGTTATAGTAGCCTTTGATTCCCATTTTAATTTTTCGAAAAAGTCAAGGTGGTGGGGGTGGTCCTTCCGGTGTGGAAGTGTAAAAATAGCGTTGAACTTCACTAGTTCATCTTAGCGCTGTAAAATTCGACTCAATAATTTGATATAACGAAAGCCCTGGGTTCCATTGAGATTTATCGAAAACTTTGATGGGCGAGGGTGAAATGGGGGATGAAATTTCAAAAAATCGCTTAAATTCACACGTTTAGATATTATAAAATACGGCACAAAAATTTAATATAACAAAGCCCTTGGAAAACTACCGAAACTTTTCGACATTTTTGAAGAGAGGGTGGTGAAAATAGAGGAAGAAGTTCGGCTTAATGAAACAAATTATGGTATCAAAATTATTACTTCTGGGACGGCTTAGGGTATCCGTATACGGAATGAAATGCACTCTTTCCGACCGCCAGCTGCCGGAGCGATTTTTTTTTTTTTTTTTTTTTTTTTTTTTTTTGAGCGAAAAGTCCGTCAAACCAAACCACTTTTTCGGCGCGAATGGTCAGTTGCCATTTTGCCCTTTTTAGGTCGTGGAATAGTCGATTCTAGAGTCCGATGGTGGTTAGACTGGTCATTTTCGGAGCCGGAGGTGCCAAGTTTGGGCTTTGTTGAAAGAGAAGAAGGGTCATTTTCGAGCACGAACGGTTGGTTTTGCCATTTATTTTATGGCCTGAGTTGTCTTTGTAGGCAATTATGAGGTATTTTATTTTGTATACTGTATTTTATTTCATGTTTTTGGCCGTTTTAGGGTGCATGAATCGTCGATTTGACCATTTTTATGTCAAGAATCATCATTTATGGGCATTTTCATTGCGCCAATCGTTAGTTTAACCATTTTTGGTGCGCATAGATGCAAATTATTCGGTGCCGGAACTATTTGGCAATATTTAGCTTAATGGTCAGTTTAGTCATTTTGAAGGCCGCGTTTCAAAGCCACAAATCTTCAATTTTGCCATTTTTGGGCGCAAATGGTCATTTTAGCCGGTTTTTGGGCATGAATAGTCCGTTGAGGTGAAGCGCGAAGTATTGAACCATGTTGAGCGAATGTTCAGGTTGGCCATTTTCGGCGCCAGAGTGCTCGATTTTACTATTATCAGGCCAGGACATTATATGCTCCGACATTTTCAATGCGCGAATCGTCATTTTTGCGTTTTTTAAGGCGCGCAGTTAGTTTGGCCATGTTCAGGGCGCGTAGTATCAGTTTAGCCCTTTCCTGATACGAGTCAGACCGCCCATTTATACAGTGAAAATCGCCAGAAAATTGTCAATTTTGGCCATTTTCACAGCGCGAATTGTCAGAATTCGAATCTTTTTGTGTGTATTATAGTCTGTTTATCCATCGTTACGTTTGGAATAGCTATTTTTATTAGGTATTGGCTATTTTTTAGCACGCATCAATTTCTCAAGTTCCTTGGCTGAACCGGTTGGTCAACGATAATCTTCTACGGGGTGAAATTGATGATTTTGGCACTTTTGCTACATCTCTTAAGTTGATAATAATAATAATAATAATAATTTATTGTTCACACAACAGTCTGTTGTAAAACATTGTCAAATATAAGAACGTCGTTCTCAACAATTGCGACGAGTGGAAACAAAGTTATAATATGAATGTTATGTATTACCATCAAATAATATAAAAAGAAGGGGCAGATGTATTATTAGTGACCCGGCCCGCGTGGCCGGTCAATCCTTTGTATTCGCTCTGCTTAGGAAATGGGGTGATGAGAGGCAGGGGACGGTTAATGATGAAAGGGGTTGATTGTAAGGGGAGACGTTAACAATTTATATGAAGGTACATTAATTTTTCTTGCTTCTGTTTTTATTATGATTTGGGGGGGGGGGGCTCAATATGACCTGGATGCGCGCTAGTCATCGTTGACTAGCTAATCCCCCGCACTATAAAAGTTACTGATTTATTTCCCTCATTTTTAACTTCCGAGAAAGAACAAGTAAGTTCATAGTAGTGACCGTCACCCCCCCCCCCCTTCTTGCGTGCAAGAGTCTTGCGTGACTCTTGCGCAAGACCAAGACCAAGACTAGATTGTTAATGCAAGACCAAAACCAAGATTTGAGTCTTGCTTTTCGCATCACTAATGAAAGTAGTCATAATTCGTCAAAAATGGAGACCAGAGATAGTTCGGTGCAATTACATCTAAACCCCGACATCCAAAGGAAAAGTTTCATTCCTACACCAAATTGCTCTTTACGACCAGATTGTTAAAAAGTTCCACCATTTGGAGCTACGGGTATTGGTGGGAGAAGGGAATAAGATGGTGAATTCTTAATTTGTTCCAGTATTTCTGAAAAATTTCGAAATCTATATGGTTTAGCGTGAAAATGAGTATCTACAAAAATAATCTTCTTCAAATTTCCCACAAATATGATTCCCATAATAATCTTGCTAAAGTAAACGGTTCGATAGTTAAGGTGGGTGTAGTAGTTGACATTTTTCGTATTTTCAAAATTGTTTGTTGAAAAAACGGCATGAGAAAACTTTGTGTTTTTTACATGATTGAGTTTTGTGAAAGCAAATTGCAATTTAAGTGGACGGTGGAATGATGGTAATATGACCTTAAAGGAACAAAAACCTCCCCTTCTTCTCAAGGGGAGCTACTTTTAAAGGGATAAAGGCTTCCATTGGCCTAGGCCATATACATATATACATAGTGGATCCGTATTACGGCGACACAAAATTTTGGGTAAAACTACAATGAAAGCCGAGTACAACGAAATCTCTGGAGGTTTCGTATCTCGAGCCATTCTTGATTTATGATTTTTGTTTAAAATGAAAGAAATGCTAATTTCTTTCTAAAATCCGCAGTTTCTGGGCTTATATCGCACCTAATCCAAACATTGATGGCAGCTTCAGGAACTATGGAAAATTTCAGGTGAGATAAAGGCCATTTCATCGCTTGAAATAATAATGAACTCCTAGAAATTTGGCCTTTTGTCAAAAATTCCCGTAAACGCCACAATTAGTACGGTTTCCAAAATATTGCTGTACCCAAACGGCTTTCTCCACCCAACATGACTTTAGTTACTTTTATTATTTAATTATCGACCAACAGAGCAAGTCACCGCAATACACGATTCAATTCAGAATTCAGTGGGATGTTCCGTCGGCCTGGTGCGCCGACCTCTTCAAGCAACTAAACTCATATGACTCATATGCAGTCCAGTCAATGGACCATTTTCCGGAAAGATAAAAAAAAATTAAATGCGTGGAAAATGAGTTATTAGGATGAAATGTTCACAAAAAACACTTTAAAACTTTTTTTTCCCACTCCCATGCAGAAAAATGAAAAGATGAAAAATGGGGATGTGACGTCACAACATTGTAAAAAGAGGATAGCGTATTAAACTGGCTACACAATAACGTTCAATATTTTTAAAAAAAGGCTTCATAACAACGAACTGTACTATTTATTACTATACTGTAGTGTAATGTTTACAATGTTGTGGCGTCACTTTCAAGGGGGAAGTTCAAAATCCTGCCAGTTTTTAATCTTTGATTTCAAGATTGGTGTTGCTTATTCAAGGCAAATATTTGCTTTTGGCAAATATATTGCTGGGTGCTTTGCCAACAAAAAATCGGTCGGCTTCACGTCGAAAATCGCAAAAAACTGGAAATTTCCCGACTTCTTCTACTCAATTGATTATCGCCCGGAACTATGTACTTTTTGATGATGGCGCTCCTTCGCATTTTTTAAGTAGATTACATTTGTGACAATTTAAACCGAATTACAGCTCCGTAGGACCAATAGTTCCTGAGATATGAACCCTCAAAAATTGACGACTGCGTGGGAAACCGAGTTTCTCGTCCGAAGTATCGTGAAAGTTTACAGAGGACCTGCGGGGGGCGGTTGTTGTAATGAGTCCCCTTCGTATTGCTGGGATTTCGCAAAAACTTAGCTAAAAACGGCCTCCCGGAGGGGGCGATCCATCTGTAACTTACGCCTCTGGGTATGCCACTGGCTAGATTGTAGATAGTAGACATTATAATTAGTAGGGAACCCCTAAAGATGAAATAATAATCTGTGTTACAAAAAAGATTTACTCAACTAGTCATAAACAGAGACTGTTTACGCGTGTAGTTGGGTGCGAGAGGCAGGGATGAAGGTAGGGGAAGCGATAAGCGCCCAGCCTTTTTCCTGGCCCTTCCTAGGTCCCTAATTTATATGTAGTAGGCTTACCTTTGCCCAGCCATTAACTCGTGTCGTGAAAATAAACCAAATTGTTCATAGTTGTGAAAAAGAGAGTTAACGAGTCAGGGATCGGTTTGTTTGTTTTTATAAAATCGTCTAAACGCCATAGTTTTTCGAGTCGCAGGGTTCTTTCAGTCTCCCACAATTTCCATTCCCGTCGTCTGTCTCCCCTGCCGGCAGTGTCCTTTTCTTCCTCCACCCCCCTTACCACACTCGAGAGTTGGAAGAGCGTGACCCGCCGGTCAATGTGAGTACTCCACGTACGGTCCTCCGGTAATATTATTATTGTAAACGCTTAATTCCCTGGGGTTTGAAAATCGCCACCCCCATATATTTTGGTCAACTCCGAGCCGGATCATGCCTGCGGTAAAGGAGTAACACGGTCCACTTTTACTTTGGAAAATAAAACAAATAGACATTTATCTCCCAACAGACCTCTTCAAGGTCTTATTTACTTTGTTTTGTTTTGTTTATTGTGATCTCTGGCACTCGTTAAAGTCTCTTTAATCTTTCCTTTTGTTCATATTACACTTTATTTATCAGAATTAGAACGAAACTAATTAACACCTCACCTCCCACACACCCTTGATTATTTCAGAATTCATACGGGTCGTTATTGGCAACTTATCACGATCAACGTTAAACGAGATCAGTTTTGTTGGTTAGAAAATGGGCCTTAATCAAAGCTAAACAAGTTCTTCACCTGTTTAATGACTTCCGAGTTTTTGTTGAGGAATTGGAGGAGACTAGTGCCAGTGTGTTGATTCTGACTATGTCCCTTCCTTTGTAAAACTATCCGCTCTGCAAGATTTGTGTGACGAAATCTCAGTAGTAGTCAATAAGTTGCGTCACCGACGTCAAGTGAAGATGCTGGGAAGGGGCCGGGTGGTTTTGGTATCAAACTCGAACCTATCCAAATAATGAAATTTGATGGTTCCCCAGAAAATTGGACCCCGTTGTATCAATTGTTTTTAAAACTAATCGATCAAAATAGATCTCTGTCCGATTTAGAAAAGGTAAATTACTTGGCAACTCACTTATCCGGAAGTGCAAGAAGCATCATTACGGGAATTCTCGCTTCCGAGGCAAATTACAAACTGCTGTTAGATACGCTGGTCAATAGATTCGAGGACAAGAGGACGCTAGGTAATTATTATTTAGAGAAAATAAATTGTTAATTTCACGCAGGAGTCGGAGAAAGGATTGAATTCGTTTCTCGAGGGGTTTGTCGAGTCCGCTCTCGCAATAAAGAAACTCGAAATTAATTATCTGTTTGATTTCTTTCTGGTGAGCACTGCTTGTAAAAGACTTGATTCGGAGACAGTTCGTCATTTCGACATGTCATTGAGGGAAGAGAAATTGCCTAGCTTCCAACAACTAGTCGATTTGGTTCGATCACAGGCGAAGATTCTCGCTAGATCGGGAAGACCATTACCTACTCCTTCCGGCAGAGGATCGAGAAAGGCACCCCAAGTTTTCGTTGCCCAACAAGCGGAAACCTCTAAAGGTGCGTCCCTCGCAAAATGTTCGCTCTGTTCGGTCACCCCAGCACACCAGTGGTATAAGTGCCCTTCATTCCTGCAAATGAGCGCTAAACAACGGTTTGAAAAGGTGAAGATGGCTCGCCGCTGCTTCATTTGTCTGTCCTTGTCTCACTCCGTGGGGAATTGCTAAAATTGGTAAAAGTGTAAAATCAGGCAGCAAAAATAGTAGAAACGAAATTAATGAACAGTAAAGTGAAAGAGAATGTTTCTATACGCGGGAGGGAGACTCGAAAACACTTTAACTATAGGTATGCTCCAATTCCCAAGTCCGCTTAATTAATTGTAAATGGCGTTTATCATGTACGTATTAAATCGTTTCCACCCTCCAAGCCTCTAGTAGTTAGCACATAATTCAACTTCATTAATTATAAGGGCAATGGTCAGCGACAGCTAAACCTACGAACCATTCAATTCAATTCAACCATTCATAACCATACAAAGCCTTCAAAAACGATGGGGTCAATTTGACAACAGGTGGACAATTTTGATGGAATAATTAATAAATTACAAACCAATAATGGCGAACTTGCACATTTTTCGAGCACTGGGGCCGTATTCCGAAGCCGTGTGAAAATGCCGCAAAAAGCGGTTGCTATGGCGGGATAATGTTATTTCTTATTCGGCGTCCTTGGATCCCGCTCGCGGCATTTTTTCCCGACCGTTCAGAATAAGGCCCCGGTCTTTCTTGAAGAGGACTCTTCAACGAGACAATTGCTCACATTAAACATTGAAATCAATCAAGGGTTTTTTTTTCAGCGAATTTTTTAAAATGTTGAGTGGTGGTTTGATAACGTCAAAGGGCAGTTCATGAAATGGATGGTGTTGTGAAGCAGGGGGAAGATGTGTTTTCTTGGGGTCAATTTTTCTTGTTATTTGTAAACGAAACATTATTAGTCCAGGAGCAGATTCAAGAAAAATAGCAAAATCGTGCACTTTTGAGTCGAGCTTTCAAACTTTGCAGGTGTGTTCTAGATGGCCGATGAGTTGATTTTAATATTGGAGGCAATCGCGACATGCATGGTACGGCTGTTATTCAAGATAGCCGTTGAAAATTTTAGTATTTCCGCCGTTTCAGCGCTTTTTTCAAACTCTTTCCGGGTTGAAGCGCTGTTAAGGACTACATTATACTGCTCTGAGTTCGAAAACAACCATTGTAGCGATCAATTAATACCGCACGTGGATCATGCAGCAGCTTCTTTTACGCGTCTTTACATAAAAAAATGATTTTCCATGCTCGCCGAATTTGGATACTAAGGGCATCTCTTTCAAGTCCATTGCATTCGACCCTTGTCCTAGGGTGTCTGCAACTGAAATTTCACCTCAAACCCCAAATCGCCCCCCAGCTGGTGGAGCTACAAATGTATTCTATGCCCCGTGTTCAACTCCCATTTCGAGGGCTGAGGATCCCCGATTTGCGCAAGATTTTTTCATGAACGTGTCTCTCACATATGAGGGCGTAATTTGTGGTTCAGAGCCGATCCATAAAACCAATATGGCGGCCGTAATTCGAGCTGATTTCCAATAATTACAATTTTTCATACGTTTCCGACCTATTTCTCGCACGAGACTAGCGTAAATAAGTGTCTCCCGCCAAAAATTGTCGTCATCGGACTTCAAGTAAAACTCCTTCACGTAAAATATTGAATTTTTAACGAAAGAATCGAAATATTTATGCATGACTAATTCAGAAATAATTTGAGGAAACATTTGGCTTTTTCAAGGGGGCATTTACATCCTAGTTAGAATACCCTATCCCCAACTCTATCATTGTCATGCGCGTTTTGTTGGAATTTCCATGATATTGCTCATCATGATCATATCGCCAAGTGTTTTCAGTAGGGCCATCTTAATGTGTGCTAGTCCACCCAGCATAACCACAATCTTGTCCTCACCGTAGGGTTCTGGCCAATTCCAATGAATATCTTTGGCGATTTTGAACAGAGGTTGATCGAAAGTTATAACTGGAGTCTGCTCCGGATTCAACAAGTCGATAGATTTTCGAATAATGATCATGGCGTGAGAGAAGAAGCAGTGCTGTGGACGTGGTCATTGGTGAATTAAGCCCTTCTATAACTGCATTATTTGCATGATGGGCAGCCCAGGAAATTCCACGCTGTGTTACAGGGGTAGAAAAATTGGGTCGCGCCCCGATCCCTCGAGGGGAAAAATAAGAACTATTACCTGCCATATCTTTTTGTACTTTAGTTTGGGGAGGGGGGTGATTTTGGCTGCGCCAATAATCACGGAAGGTGAAAGAAGGATGGGGGGTGTGTGACTTTGGCTGAGCCAATAATCACGGAAGGACGACGCTCGGGGAAGAGAGCTTGGAACGTACTAGCCGAAGAAGCGCCATAGCGCTTAGACTTGCGCGGTCGATCTGTGGTGAAAAAAGAAAAAAAAGAATTAACCAGAAGAGTTTGGCTAGCCAAAATACTCTACAGGAAAAGGTGGTAGAAAAGAAAGGAAGATGAAGCAGTCGTCTCCAGGAGAAGGAGTGTGAAGAGAACGACGCTTTGGGGAAGGAAAACGTACGGCCAAGACGGACTGTCTTAAGGTCGAGAAACAAACGTTCTTCCGGAGGCTGGCTGGGCCAGTACTCCTTATCGATACGTTGATGTGAGGATACCTGAACGCAAGGCTGAACAGGTACTAAAGGAATGGGAGGCCTCGTTGGCTGAGCCAATCGAAGGTGGAGGTACACCGCTCTTCACCAACTCGGGTTTTGAAAAAAACCAGTGAAGAGGGTCTTTTAAAATAAGCTCGAATGCTCGACTATTTTTTAACAGGAGCGAGCTAGCTTCCTACGGAAAAAAACAAAAAAACAAAAAAAAAACGAAGCCTATTTGAAAGCACCCCGGCAAGGGTATGAGAAAAAAGAAGAGTTTTAAAATAGCGAAGAAGCGGGGACGGAGGAGCGAAAAAATCAAGCGACGGTTCAGGTGTTGTCGTGCGAGTGTTCACCCTCGGTTCAATCATGTACCTGTTCACTCTAGCTCACTCGCTCACTGACACTAATAGCTAATTATTATGTCATTACCCCGAGTAAAACTAAATAAATGAAAGGCTGACTTGAAAAAATAATGTTTTATTTCTCTTCATATTTTCATCGTAACGTGAAGTGATAATGTTCGACAGATTTATTTAGTAATTATTACTTTTGTATTTTATTTCTTGTAAAATTTCACCGAGAAATTAAGCAAGACTACATTTAAAATATCTATATAAAGCCGTCAAATATCAGTTCCGCATTTTTGACTTTCAAGCCAGCACAGGATAGGAGAAAAAGGGAAGCGAAACAGGTGATACCGTTCTATACTATACGCAGTACGAAAGCGAAACTTTGGAACTGATACCCGAGCGAGGTTGATACTCATATTCACTTCCTATTGGTGGAAATGTATCAAGAACCAAGAAAAACTTTCAGCCTCTCTATCCCTACTCTTACGTGTCCCACACGACTGCCCAGTTTCTCGGTAGGTGGGAGCTCCGTCCGTTCCGTCGTGGTGGAATTTGCCTGTCTTCTTTTGAATTCACTTCACTTTTGTCAAGTCAGCAAGATTTTTGGAAGTAGAAACAGGAGCTGAGGGGCGAGGAGGGCCGCGCCCTTCCGTCGTCTGAAAAAAAAAGCCGCTAGAGAGCGAGAGAATTCAGTAAGTGAAGTAAAAGGATAAAGATTTAGAAAGAAAGAAAAAAGATTTAGGACGTTCATAATTTTGAGTAAGATAATTACCGTCCGGTAACTGCTGTGAACTGATGTCAATTTCTGATTCAGTTTTGCTTACCTGAGAAACACACATTACACTTGATCCGAACCTTGATGACATTTTCATAAACTGCGGACAATTTCGGTCAAGATAGAGCCCATTTCATTGCTTGAAATGATCGTCAAATCCTAAAGATATGGCTTTTTGCCGTAGATTAACGTAAATTCCACAATAAGTACGCTTTCCAAAAGATTGCTGTGCCCAAACGGCTTTCTCCGCAGACTTGCGATGCATGACAAAAAAGTCCAAATGTTACAAGCTTTTTTATGGTGTATTCACTTATCATGTTACCACTGACGTTTCTCGACGAATATCGTGAGCGATTGTTATTCATTCTGTAGAAAAATGAGTTTAAGTGCATTCTCGCGATATTATCGCGGGAAATGTCAGGGGTGCCGTTAAATGTGAATACGCCATAACAAACTTTAGAAAATAAGGGACGTTTTTTGGAGCATCGTCAGTCTGTGGAAAAACCCGTTTCGATACAGCAATGTTTTGGAAAACGTACAATTTATTGAGTTTACGTGAATCTATGACAAAAGGCCAAATTTCTAGGAGTTTATGATTATTTCAAGCAATAAAATGGCCTCTATCACACATGAAACTTTCCATAGTTGCCGAAACTGCCATCAATGTTTGGATTAGGTGCGATATAAGCCGAGAAATCGCGGATCTTTGAACGAACTTGCCCTGTTTTTGCATTATAAAGAAAAAAATTATAAACCAGGAATGGCTCGAGATAGGACACCTCCGGAGGTGGCATTGTACTCGTCTTTAGACGTAGTTTCACCCAAAATTTTGTATCTGAGTAATACGGATCCACCTTGTGTGTATGACCTAGGCCAAAGGAAGCATATTATCCCTTAAAAAGTAGCGTCCCTTGAGAAGAAGAGAAGGTTTTTGTCCCTCCAAGGGCATATTACTAACATTCCACAGTCCCCCGAAATTGCAATTTGATTTTACAAAAGAAAATCGTGCAAACAAAAAAAAGTTTTCTTATGCCAGTTTTTTCGACAAAAAACGTCGAAATACGAAAAATGTTTACTACTACACCCGCCGTAACTCTCGAACCGTTCACTCAAGTAAGATTTTTTCAGGTATCATTTTTGTGGGCAATTTGATGAAGATTATTTTTGTAAACGCTCATTTTCACGCTAAGCCTCATAGATTTCGAAATATTTGAGAAATACTGGAACAAAATAAGAATTTACTAACTTATTACCCCCTCCAACCCAAACCCATAGCTCCAAGTGGTGGAACTTTTTACCAATCAATATGTGGATTGTGAGGAACAATTTGGCGATGAAGGGAAACTTTCACTTTGGATTTTGGGGTTTAGGTCTCATTGCACCGTACTATTAGCCATGCATAAATATTTCGATTCTTTCGTTAGAAATTCAATATTGCACATGAAGGAGTTTTACTTGAAGCCCAACGACGACAATTTTTGACTGGAGACACTTATTTACGCTAGTCGCGAGCGAGAAATAGGTCGGAAACGTATGAAATATTGTAAATATGCAAGTTCCCCATTCTTGTTAGCGATCAAAATAATTGAACGCACATCCTAATCGATCCCCGCAGCAGTCCTGCGCGAGCGACCGGAAATCACATCATCGTGTATGATCGATTAAAGGAACTAGCTCAATTGATTTCGCTAATTTAGGGAACCGATAGTACATAAAAATCCTTCCCACATTTTCTATGGGACAGGATGTAGTGAGAGGAACACATTGAAGCGAGACAGCCTTATAATAGAATTGTTCTTTGATAGATTATTGTGAAGCTGGAACTGGATTCCAAAGACAATTTATTTTTTATGAAACCACGCAGAGTAATGATTCTTTCTTTTTGACAAGAACTAAAATATTGAATGAGAAGAAGCATTTAGGGCTAAAGTGAATGGTTCTAAGATGACAATCGGGTCATATAGAAAGGAGGCCTTGGATAAATTGAATCCTACAACCAAAAAATGTAATCTCGAGGGTGATAGAAACTATTTTTCTCCTGCTCTCTCGTTATTTTCTTTTCCCCATCCCAGAAAGCTCCTATAATTATTATCCTCTCCGTAATGCTACAACGACCAAGTTCTGTTAGGCACAAGAAGCTTTTGCGGACAAAGGAACATTTTTAGTTTACTGAATATTGTATCAGTCAAAGTAACCAACTTCAGTGTTCTTTCCCCCTTTAGTCATTCTCTTTTATTTAGCCTCCTCCCCAGCCCATCAACAACAGATCTTACTATTACACAATGAAATAACTTAACAAAGTCATTTGAAATGTACAAAGGAATTTTGCAAATTTTCCTTGACACAGACCAAGCAAGCAATCAGCGACCAAAATGCGTATCCCCCTTCTTCAAACCCTATAAATTCGGTGGAAAGGTTTTGCAGATTTACCGTGCTGGTGACACTGAAGCCTCCCCCCCCCCCCCAGCTTGAGAGGGAAAAAGTTCTGCGATTCATCGAACTTGCTCTCTTGGTGGTTTCTACCAAGGGCTCGTGTAAGTTGTACAATGAGAGGCCTTGTTTCCCCCTCACATACCTACTACGATGGAATTTTGATTATACATTACAGTTGAACCAAACTCTGATGGGTCTCGAATTGAATTCTTGGATCCGGTTGATCGATTCACTGACCCATTTCCTTTTGAGACTTTTTAAAGGCTTCACTACCATCGGCGAAGTGGCTAGCAGTGGCGAGTGACAAAAATGTGAATAGGTTATTATCAGATATTAAAAATAATAAATGTTATGGTGCCGATACACATACACATTCCCGCTCGCCATCGTTCACGTCAGTCATTCAAGTTTTTTTATTTTAAAAGTGTCATTATTCGAAAACAGCGCCTCAAGAAGAACTCAAATTTAAGGAAGATATATTTTAATATGGCCCAAACTTGAAAAAAAAAAACACACAAAGAGTTTGCAATGTTTTTAAGGCTTTGGCAAATGAGTTTTCACCTCTACATCTAGCTGGAAACAGTTTCATGTTGACAGACGAAAAACGACGAAACTACGAATTTCCTTTCCTTTCCCCTCATACCACTTCCAAGTTTACCTTCCAATAAACGTTTTGGAGTTCAAATAAAGGGAAAGCAAGAAGCTTGAGACGATGTGGTAGAGAGAAGGTAGAGAGCTCAACTTGGAAGTTTTGAGACACGAGATCTCATTAATTCGAAGTAAATATTGTTGGCAAAGGTGGCGGGTGTAAGGACATGATATTTATATCGTTTAGGTAAAGCAGCAAGTTAGATAGCTTTGACAACTGTAATTTAATTTCTAATTCCTTGAGTCAAAATATATAATAGTCGTCTAATCTGTCGTTGAGCTAGGAAATTGAACTCTATAACGTTAGTTATAATTAATTAATTACCACAAGATCTTGCATGATGATACCTACGAATGGACGGTCAAATAGGATGGTTTGCGGAAAGAGCTGCCTAATTTCGTCCGCTTTGACTTCCTAAAAAGTTGTGTGCAATCTCATCAACCATAATTCCCGAAAAAAAGAGTCAACAATATTTGACCTTGAATTATCTCAATTCGACGATTTTCAACCATTCTGACTGAAATCCGTTGAGGGTTTCGGAAGACAATCGTGGCCTCATAGACTAATGTGAACAGGCACAAACGCTCACATCACCCAAAACCATATTTTTATATACTAGTCCGGGAGCCCACCGTATTAAAAATCCGGGTCATTTGATCGTGTCGAGGCACCTGCGCAGGACGTGTTTTATGGTCTAGGAGATGACAATTCTGAGATCGCCAGACATTTTCCAAGGGACAGGGGCTCACAACTGAGCTAGCTGTTGGCAAACACACCTTTGGGCCGCTTGAAAATGGCCGGCAAGTGTAAAAATTGGTTCTTCGCTTACAATAAACTAGAAAACCACCACCGCCATCCAATTCGGATGAAACCCTGACTGCTGGTGATAGTGAGCCACGAAATTTCACATTTTCCAAAGCTCGCTGACGGCGATATCTGCAATCAAATTGGTTGGCGTTATTGGTTTCGTAACGTATTGGTCGTGGGAAGCTACATTTTATTCTCGCCTGTCGTTTTCAAGTCAGGAGGGAAGGGAATTCTGGGGTTTGTGGAAAAAATGAGGAAGTTTCACATTTTCCAAAACATTTTTTTTTCGATGAGGCATATCAATCCTTTCCCTTAAATAAATAAATAAAAATTTAAAACCCTTCAGAAATATTTTTTATTTAGAAACAAAAGTTGGCTTATTTGAAATCCCGCCAAAACGAACATTTTCCGCAACGTAATATCCCATGTATTCTCTGTTCTTTTCATGCCTCTAAATATCATCTGTTTATCCACCATTATTTTATTGTTGGAGAGTTCTTGTAGAAAGTAAGGCAAAGAAACACAACAAACCGCTCTCCGACAGCTACGTTACAGGCGATTTTTTTTTTTTCGGAAGGTGCATATGACACAAACATGCTAGCTGGCGTGTTTGAAATGACCTAAAACTTCAAAAATCGCGTATTTATTAACTGTTGGATTATTTTACGAACGGATCACGATTTATGCTCTATTTTAGCATAAATAAACCTTAAAAAATAGATTTATGAATAAGTTTTGACCCATGAAACTTCCTCATTCACTTCATATTCGTGATACACAACCTCAGAAATGTTGGAAAAATGATTTTCGGCACGCCGCTTCTGTCGCTTTTTTTTTTCGATAGCCTGGCCATTTATTGGTATGAGAAGCACAAATCTGGCCTTTCTTTTGCGAAAAAATCAGTTTTCAGTCTTCATCTGTCATTCTCTAATTATTTCTCTCCATAACAGCCACAGAGCCTCGAGTTACCTTTACTGCCACTAACAACACGCTTATTGCGGTTGTTTTACGAATTAATTCCTACTGTAATCACGTACACTATAAGTACTAAAATTTTCCAAGCAGAGAAGCACTTCATGGTTCTTGCATCCGTCGAGCAATACAAATAACTGAGCTTTCAGTTGAACCGTTTCATTTAGTTCATACGGATCCAGTTAAATATTAATATTCGCTCGCCCACTCACAACATTCAAGAACCATATATTAACAGCTGGAAAACGTCGTGTATATTAATACGGACTTGTCACTTTTCCTTGATGTTAGAAGACACTTGGCATCGTAAAATTCTCACAAAGCAGGGAAGTCGATTGTCATTACCATTACGTTGACTTTGTATTCTGAGGAATATAAATTAATTCTGAAGAGACATCTTCAAAAATCTGGTAAGTGACAACTTTTTATTTAGAAAAGCTTAATAAAACAATTAAACACGCTTTTCGGATCTTTGGGGCTTACATACTGTCAGTATACTGGGAACTCTTTTAAAAAGTAGAAGAAACAAAAACAAGAAAAAACCCTAAAAATAAATTATTGATAAGTGGAGGACCGAAATGCCCTCGTCTTCTACTTTACGATCAACAGTGAACGGTATAACGTTCTGTTCAGAGCAGCCTGGCCTCTACGGAATTCTCGTAACTCCGTATCGCTGCCCGCGGGTGGGGGGGGGGGGATTAAGTATAAACGGGCGTTATGAATATTACAATATTAAAATAGTTGTCACGTGGATCCCGCCAGCGTTATTTCATTTTACACCCCTTCGTACTTGAGCCCCAGGGCTCCACAACATCCATGGGCGTGCTGAACAGGTGGCCGGGTGGGCCAGGTCCCACCCAGACATCTGCTGACCCCTTCCAGAAAAAAATTCTGGAATCACTTGTTTCGAAGTTACATCTAAAAACGACATTTTGGTAAGGGGAGAACATGTCCGATAAATATTTTTTTCTCAAAACAAAGACCAGATTCCATACCAAGAAATAGCCAGGTTTTCATTTTCATGCAACAAACCGACAGACAGACCGACGGCATACCGAAAACCACTTTTTTCAACTTTTCTAAGGTTGTACCTACATGAAGAATGTGAAGTCAGCTCAAACTCGATTTTTTTCACAAACACCATACTTCCATTCCCGTAGGGAACCTTATATTCCCTTCGATTATATCGAATAATATTGTGGTTAAATAAAAAGGAAAGAACGATGTAGTGGACTAGAGTATCGAATCAAGAAATTCAAAAGATGTGTCCGTCCACAGATTTTTTATTCAATTGTGCGAGACCACGGTTTCGATATTACATCATCATCGGTCACTCAGTCTTCGTCAGCACCTTGCACGACGACGACTGAGTGACCGATGATGATGTATCGAAACCGCGGTCTCGCACAATTAAATAAAAAATCTGTGGACGGACACATCTTTTGAATTTCTTGATTCAAAATCGAGATTGTCGTAAGGCTAGTCCCTAACTCACCTTCATGGCTGAAATTGTTGTATTTATTCGACGTTTTGCCCCCAATTCCGTGGACAATGCGTAGCGTCATCTATGCGACGGGTGTGCGAGCCACCCCATCACATTTCGCCCATGAGCTGGGGCCGTATTCCGAAAATGCCACAAAAAGCGGTTGCATTTTTTCCCGACCGTTCAGAATAAGGCCCCTGGAGCCTTAGTACGAACGGTCGGGATTGTGTAAAGGGATCCATCACACGCCGCTACAGAATCACACCCGGCGGGAACGAATGGTAGTACGAAGTTGCGGGATAATCCCACGCCTTGCGAGTGAGATGCATGAAGTGTGTAGCGGTATCCAAGGGGGAATCCCGTCAAGAAACGAGAAAGGTTTCTAAAGAAGAGGTTATGTTTCCATCCGAGTGATTCCAGTTTATTTCTTTGGTGCCTCTTCGAATTGTGTTATTTCGTTTTTAAGGTGTAAATTACAATTATACATTTTGCGCACGTTATTGGCAACGCTTACAAGTGTGCTGGAATACCGTATTTATTATATTCATTCGTCCTAGAATCAAAGGTTTGAGTTTATGCTGCGCATTTTCGCATATTTGAAGAACATTGTATGCTTGAGCATTTTATTTCGCCTACTTTTTGAATTGTTTATTTTATAGAAATGAACTGGGTGCTTGTTCTGTAAGAATTTGACTGATCCTAGGAACAGTCAGGTCCTGTTGTGACGTCATGTTTTGGTGTTCTGTATCTCAGTGTTCTCTTGTAGCTGTTCCCCTGACGTCACGACTGGGGGAACACTTTCACTATGCTTTGGGCTAGCCAAGTGGTGTTACAAGGATCACATGAAGAGAATTGTTTATAACCTTGTATCGGCTTTCGGGCGTAGAGGAAGGTAATGTTCAGGTTATAAAGGAACACTTGGCTGGTTTTACGGAACTCCAGTCACTATCACAGGAAGCAGTTCAAGTGACAGTTACAAGGAACAGTTGAAAGGACAGGGAACAGTGACAGTGATAGTGACACTCAACTAAAAGTTACAGAACAGGCCCCCAGTTCACACGATGCAATGTCTGAAGCTTGCATGCTGGTTTTTTAAAAACATATGTTCCTTGGTAGTGACCGGATGTTTTTGAAAAACCAGCATGCAATATAGCTTCAAACATTGCATCGTGTGAACAGGGCTTAATAATACGAATGTCAAGAGTTGCTTAACTGCCTTTTTCTTTTGAAAACCCCGATTGTGATTGTGATTTTTGCGATAACTTCCATCATCTTCGCCATTGGATCCAAAACTTTCGAGATATGCGACCTACTAAAATCAAAATAGTGAAAACGTACAGCTAGCCTCATCCTCATCCCATTTCAAGAGGAAGGGGGTCTTTTTGGCACATAGTTGGCTCGTTTTGACTGAAAATTGAAGTTATTCTTGGATAACATACAATATTCTAGGGTAACTCGAAACTCGCAAGAGAGAAAACAACAATGCCTTTTATACATATTATAAATAATTTAATGAAATGCCAATGAAGGTTCCACGGGGGAGGAGGTCAGACCGTCCCCTTCAGATCAGGATAATAATAATAATAATAATAATAATAATAATAATAATAATAAATAAGAAAGAAAGAAAAATAACTGGAAAGCAAACGAATTAAATTAAATGTAAAAGATTGAATGGACCGTCACCACATCACTGCGAAAGAAGCTCGAAAATTCATACGAAACTCGTGGTGGGTAAATGCTCCTACTTTTTTTGTGTGTCAGTGTGAAATTAATCAGCCCACATTGAAGAGAAAAGCTTCTCTATTTTCTTATTTCCCTTTAAAAAATGCGTAACCAAAATTGATGAGAAAGACTCGCCTTCTACAGGGTGTTCATGAATTAGCTGGACAGAAGAAAACCAGTTATGGGGCGCATCATTTGCCATCGAAATGACTATTTGTAGTTTTAAAAATTCCGCTTTGTTTCCGAAATATATCACACTTGCCATACGCTCATAAAATGTTACTAGCCTAAAACTAATCAGCTCGTTGGAAAGAGCACAAAATGTCCTTTAAAATGTGTCCACTTTCGGGCGAAAACTACATTCGTACCATGCGTGAGAGCAGCTGATTTACGAAAGAAACTGGTGACTCACATTTCCATACATTTTCCGACGCGATTTTCATCTATTCGCCATGAGGAAGAAAACATTTGAAATCAGTGGAAAAACTTCCTTATTTTGTAAGCTTTCCAACGATTGAGGAAAATCAAATCAAGCCTAATTAGTGGAAAAGGGAAAGAATCTAATTTCTGCTGTTTTTCTTTTATTTCGCTCCGGAGTGAACGCTTATGGATGTTGGCATTTCTTTTATGGGCATCGTAAAGGATTTATTATTTTACTTCAGACTACGACTAAGGTAAATATATAAAAATAAAAATAAAATAATAAAGGAAGGGCATGCAACAAGTAGTTGCTGTGAAAGTCGTGAGTTGTGTTTTTCAGTTCCAACAGGCCAGGGCGCCCTTTGAGAGTTGTTATCGTTTCCCATCATTCTGCTCCAAAGAAGAGGATCTTTTGAGGTGAGAGAAATTATTAAATTAATGTCTTCTCCGGTGATGATTTCTCTTCGAAGACAACGAATTAAGATTATTAAACAATCCACCCATCCAATAGATTATTATCTAATGGTGATTAGGACGTTGTCAGTTTCTCCCTGAACTTAAGCTGGGGCCGTATTCCGAAGCAATGTGAAAATGCCGCAAAAAGCGGTTGCTATGGCGGGATAATGTTATTTCTTATTCGGAGTCCTTGGATCCCACTTGCGGCATTTTTTCCCGACTGCTCAGAATAAAGCCTCTGGTCTTGGAATCAGTTTTCGGAGTATCCTCCATCATCAGTTTTTCATAAAAATTAAATAAAACACATCATAGCATCACAGCCTTTGT